>AFIY01001006.1:0-22780 GCA_000223825.2 Zymoseptoria passerinii SP63 | reverse complement strand
AAAGAGAGAGAGTATAATTAGTAAGGAAGAAAGAGAGAGGGTTTAAACAATTCTTCCGCTTTTTGATCAGTGGGTCGCCCGCTTCGTGGCTCTAGGCGGCCTTCACGGCTGCATGTACCTGTGCAAGGTTTCCTCGACAAGAAGACAGAGGGAGACCTATTTTCGGCGTGCCGAGCATGTTCGACAGCAGGAACGAACCCTGAAGAACAGAATGGGCGGGACTTTCACAAGACACTGAACGGACGTGTATGTATGTAATCGCACAGACGCTACCTGTGACTTTGTTCTCAATCACGTGATCAGCTTCCCGAAGCGGAAGGTCTCCGCGGTGATGCATCTTGAAGTGAGTGGAACTTCAACCTCGCTCCATCCCAACTTCATCAACGACTAAATAAATGCAATGCTATACAGAAAAGCGACAGTCGCGCTGAGCTCGTCAGAGCGTCAGCTGCTCAAGACACGATGGCTGAAGAGCGGACAATGTGCTCGATGCTTCCACGCCTCCGCACGACAACGCGCAGGAGAAAGCTCCAATGGCAACCCGTCTGCTGCTGGTACGGCGCTACATCCTGTCAAAGGGTCGGTTCCCCTATCGCTAACAATAAAATAATGCAGCACCAAAACGCCGCCCTAGCCGCCAGGAACGGTCTACTCTCATTTCCAACGAAGTCTCGATGCTCCAAAAAGGACCACCACGAGGCAGCGACCCAGCAAACGGACCCGGCAGCTTGACAGGCACATACGAATCGCAACCCTCCACACCTACAACAAGTAGAGGCTTCACAGCCACACCAAACAGCATGGGTGGCGAGCGAATGGGAGAGAACGTCTCCGCAGGACGAGAAGGACCAAATGCACAAGGAGTAGGACGAATATTACACCCGGAAGAAGCAGAAGGCAACCGAGAATCCCGACGAACAAACGTACAATCAATCTCCGAGCCCAGCGAAGGTGGCACCTCTGTGCTCTCCGCTTCCGCACCCGGACAAGATCTGACTCCGATCTCCTCCAAACAAGAATCCATCCTCCGCTCACGCCTCGCTGAGATCAAACCACTGGGTGTACCCTTCCGACCATCCGTCCCTTCCTCTGCCGCAGAATTCATGCGCTCCGGCCATGGAGCCTCCACACCAGCCGCGAACAACTTTTCCGGCATCATCACCGATCGCTTTGCCGCCTTAACCGGCACCCTCGGACGTCGCACACCCAGAACTGCTGAGGAGAGAGCACAGCGAAGAGGGCAAGGGATCTTGACACAACTCACTGCGTCGGACATCGAAGAATTGAAGGAGGACGGCAAGAAGTGGAGGAAGCATGCGATCAAGGATCCGATCAAGAAGGAGGTGGTTGCGAAGCTGGTGCAGGGGAGGTATGCGAGTCAAGGGTTGGCGGGCAAGTCTGGGAATGGCACGGTGATCGGCGAGTTAAGGAGGAAATTGATGACGAATGAGACTTATTTGAAGTCGGATGTGGACCAGGTTGTCGGGAGAGTACAGGCGTTTATGACGAAGCAGGCATGGGCGAAGGTTAAGCCGGAGTACGGACTCAGGCAGGGTGAGATCTAGAGCACCGATGAGGAACTGTAAGGTCTTTGTGAAGCAAGACCTTGTCGACATTGATCTACGAATGAGATGCCAGAGGCTCAACCTCCTAGGATCGGTTCAATCAACCACAGCAAACACTGCCTCGTTCAAACAATCAGCCATTCCGCTTCCACACTATCTTCCCAGCAATTGACCATCACACCCGTAGCCTTATCAGCCTTCCAATCTCCCCTTCATGCGCTCCGGCGACGACATCCCGAACTCATCTATCGAAACAAATTCCTCGGACTCGGATTCTCGTCCTCCGACATCCGCCTCAACTCCTTCGCCCTCCTCCTATCTCTCTTCTCATCCTCACTCTCACCCCTATGCTTCTTCCTCCAAAACATCAACACCCTCCACCGACTCTCCTTTCTCTGCCCCTCGTCGACATAATGTCTACCAGCACCCGCTTCCCGCATCGCGCGAGCTTTGGAGCTTTCCCTTGCATACCAGTCAGGACCGACATAGCAGCTGTTGCCGGTGACGAGGTTGTTGTGGGTGGGAGTTGTAGCTGAAGGCCATGTGTCGTCAAGATCTCGTTTTCGGCCTTCGGGGAGGACTCGGTTCTCGACACGTTTTAGGGCGGCTGCTGGGGAGGAGCTGGGCGGGGGAACGGTGGCGGGAGTTTGGAGGAGGGAGTGCAGGGGTGGTGGAGTTTGCTGAGAGCTGGTGGTGTGGTCGGTGGGATTCAATGGATGATGATCGACAGTCGGGCTAGTGGGAGAGGGTATAGGTTTGCGGGCGGGAAAGGGGGTCGCGGGAGAATGAGTCTCTGGTGTCATGTAAGATGAGGATGTAGTAGATGTCTCTGAGAGACGAGGGAAAGGCTCAAGGAGGTGATCTTGGGGTGGAGTCTGCATTGTCGCTGATTTAGCTGGTCCGCGGTCCCTGTTTCGCTCTACTGGTCGAGTCGATCTATCGATGCTAGTATGGAAAAGCTGTTGTTGGAGCAGGATCGGTCGAGCTATACCATCGACAAAGGAATCTGCTCAGCAGAGAGGAGCGCTGTGCACCTGTGATATACCCGTAATCATCACAAACAAGCCAGCAAACGATTTTCCGAGCCAAGCATCCACTGTCACATTCACCATCGCGTCGAAGATCTATCGTCGCCCGCCACGCGGTCAGTGTCCCAGACTCGCGATCTGTGCTTGATCGATGTAGCAAGCAAGATCGTGCTGAACGAGAATGCTCCTCGATCTGTGCGTCCTTGACAGTCGTGCCTACGAAGCAGTGGGTACCGAAAGGTCCATGCTCAAGGTAAGGTCTCTCAGTCTCGTCTGCTGACTCCGTGGCGATCAGGGAAAAGCCATGCACTGGAAACATCCCCAGCACTCGAGGATTTGCGCCTCGAACGTGGCTTCAGCAAAAGCTCAATCATCGAACGGCCATGCCTCTTCCCAAGCAGTCCGATCCTCATCGGTCTTCGCAAACTCCTCCATGATCTGCTCCTTGCACTGCCGAAGCGCATCCTTCGACTCATCGTAGCGCTCCGACTTCACACAACCCCGCACAGGATACAACTCATCGCCGAGAGCGTCGCGAATGCCAGTCATCCACTGAACTCCCAAGACCGCCCTCTCGCCGTCTGCTTCCGCCTGGGCCATTTCAGCTTCAGTCATAGAGAAGCCGCTGCCTTGAAGAATGCCGTTGGGATCTCGGAGATGCTCGACGATCCGAGCGGTGTACATGCCTTCCCCATCCACAAGGAGTCCCCGAGCTAGCTGCACGAGCTCCGCTGCGGGTGTAGCTTGATATTCGAAGGCTTGCCAAATGGCTGGCGCGATGCCGCGGATCCATTGTCTGTATGCCATAACAAGAGCCTGCTGATGGCGAAGTTTCTGGGCGGCCGCTTGCTCACCGGGGGAGAGCTGGTCAAAGTCTTTTGGAAGAGGAGGCCGATCAGTACTCAACTCCGGCAATTGAGGTCCCTCAAAGTCGATAACGAATGGCTGGCGGGCGTGGACGAATAGAGGAGAAACTTCGGTAGACTGCCAATCGATGATGCTCGATATTTTGGTCGGGTCCTCGGGATCCACGAAGATATTGGCGACATGGAGATCGCCATGCCACGGCGTGGGTCTTCGAATTGGCGAATCGTCGGGTTGTGGTAACACATGGCGGAAGATCTGCTGGTAGTATTGCAAGGCCCGCAGCTTCTTCTCCCTCGAGGTCTCGTACAGACCTGGCCCGCATAGGGTCACTTGAGGGGGCGGAAGTCGCGGAAGGTCTCTGACGCATTTCGCCTCACGCTGTCCAACTGCGTCCAGATACAGCTCTACGGTTTGCCCTGCGATGGAGTCAGTTCGCTTCTCGAGATACCGCAGCGCATATGCACACTGACAGGGTCCTCTATCAAACGCGACACCTAGTCTCCCGTTATCGTTCCAGTCCCTTCCTGTGATTGGGCCGAGAGCAAAGATCTCCCGCGCGGATGAGCTTCCGTGTTGTAATGGTAGCCGGACCTCCTCTGACAGATCGGAGGCGTAGTAGATGCTTCCGTAACCCGCAAACAAATCCGACGCCCAACATGCTTGGAGCCGGACGGTTGCCTTTACAAGAGCAGCTTGTTGTCGGAGCTCCATTTTGTGCCAGACCGTCTCGAGTAGCACTCCTTCGGCCTTGTCCATGATGATATACTCAGCTCCTACCGGGGTTTCTGTCGCATGACTGCACCAATCGTATACCTTGGGGATCGGGATGTTCAATCGAGTGCGCATGTAGTCCATTGTAGCGACTTCGCTTGCAGTCGTGAAGTGCGGCTGACCAGCATTCGGACATGGAAGTTTGGCAACGACCTGCTTACCATGGTCCATGGTCAGCAGCAGAGTCCTGTTGTGCATACCATCGGGCAATCTTTCAATCCGAACACACGAAGCACCAACACTGCGAGCAGCAACGTTGGTAAGCTCGCTGACATTGAAAGTTACTCGTCGAGAGCTCATCTCTGCCTCTTCTCTCTGCACGAATCTGGCCCGGGTGAAGCTATAAAAGTCCCCATTTTCGCCCATGGTAGCTCCAGAGCGGAAAACTCAGCGAACCAGCACGGATACAACGCGGTCGAGAGAAACTGACATGAAGCGCGGAGTTGCAGTTCGCGGGCCAACCTGCATGCGATGAGCCCTTGCCCTTTGCCCCGACTTATGGCCTGGGAGGCTTGCCGTCGACTATCACAGCACATGTAGATGAGTCGAAAGGGGCGCGATGGCCGCAGCATTGTAAGATCTTCATATGCTCAATCTTGCGATCGTTTCCGTAGGTCAAAGAAGCAGGGAATATTGGATGGACTGAAAACAACTGTAGAACTCACCCGAGCTTCAACCGATTGGCCCGCCGACGTCTGTCACATGAAAGACGAGAAATTACGCGCAAAGGTCGTACGTACCTTCACAATCCACACATGTTTACAGATCGATCTGCTTTGGCCTGCGGAGACGACAGCTTCCAAAGGAGTCTTTGCAAGTCCATAAATGATGTACGTGCAAACATTCCTTATTGTGGCAAGAAGCGGCATCACTGTCCGTCTGCTTGCTATCGTTGTCTTGAACTCGAAGGCATCACGTTTGCCTGTGTAGGCTCGCTCGCCCTGTATGTGCTTTGTGCCCAGAGGCGATCACCTCACTCGCTCGTATTCTAAGCGTCGCTCACGCAGCACCGTGAGACGTGATCGTGTGTGGAATTCATGTCCATAATTCCTGCAATGTACATACCCATCAAGTTCGAGCCATCATACAGCTCACTCGGCAACACTACACCAGTTCAACGCTGCACCATCTTCTCTACGATTCCACTGCTCGTAAGTCGGCATGAACTCGGCCAATCCATCATCTTCGGCGTGCTAACACCTTCAACCAGACCCCAGTCAATCGTACACGCAATGGCTCGCGCTGCAAAAGAAGCCCCCGAACAGCTACAAGCATATCTCGTCGCATCGAAGTCTCGCTTGGCCAAGATCATCGGCGGACAGGGCGAAGCTGGGCAGCGGGCTGCGCCTGCGCAGACCGGCAAGAACGATGCACAGATTGGAGTACGGCTGGACTACGGCGACAAGTTCGAGAGGGACGGGATAGAATACCGGCGCTTCAAACTCCAGCCGAACAAGCAGGCAGCCAATCCAACTTTGAAGGCGATGGCTGCCATGAACTCGCACCAGGTCCTTGCCGAAGCGGATTTGCAAGTCAATCCACCTCCTAAGGATCCAGACCAAGCCCTCCACGGCTTGATCGAAGATCTCGCAGAGGACCTTGAGGCCAAGGCGAAGTGACACGAGCTTCCATTTGCGGCCACTGTGGGTTGAGCGGCAAAGTCGAATGGGACGTGTAGCCTGGCAGCTAGGCGAAAGATTGAGTACAATGATGGTTTATTTGGCCGGTGCAACTTGCGTTCAGATTCGGCGAGTGTATCTGTAGATACTTATACCTATCTCTGCTCCGAAGCTCTATTCTCGACCCGACCCGCCTTGTCTCCATGTGCACCTGGCGCGGCACAAGAAGCGTTCAAGTTCTGTGTTATTCCAAGGCCCAAAGATTGTGCCAAGCCTCTCACTAAACCGGCGCATTACCGACTGAACGACCACAGTCGGGCTCAGAGCGTTCTTCGAGCCGGGCCTTGGAGTCGTCGCTCAGCGGCCAGTTGGACTTTTGTATGGACCGAATCCCGTCAGCCCTCACGAAGCACCAAGTTGGATATGTCCTATGGCGCCTCTGCCCGTAAGGCCAAGCCGCTGCGAAGTCGAGAGGAGTTGGAAAACTGGCAATCAGCCAATCGCTCACATAGTCTCCTGCAACTCAAGAACCCTCTCGTAGAGGTCCAGAGCGTTCTGATGTCTCATCTGTTGCATCTCACGTTAGCGCACATCTCCTCACCGCCAATGTCCATCTGCTTGGGACTTGCCTTGACCTGCAGCAACTCCAGCCCTCCGCCCTCACCGAGCGTACCCATAAAGAAGATAATCCCGTTCGACGGCGGTCCGCCACTAGGTGAGCCAAATTTGATGTCCTTCGTGATCGGCGTGTTCAACACTACGCGGTGGCTGCCATCCGCACGCATCAGCAGCCTGGCCTTCGTCTTTTCACAGTCGCTAGAGTCCTTGACGTTCATCCGCAAAACTCCCATTCCTCGCTCTCGCCACTCCTTCTTCTTCCCTTCTTTTTCGCCATCGCCGACGAATGTGAAGTTGTAGAGTTTGGCCCGGCATGATAAAGCGATGACTTCGTCTTCCTCGCCAGTCTCTAGGGACTGTGCGTAGAATCTCTCGTCTTGCTTTTCTTCCTCTGCGGAGCGTGGGGATCTAATACCTTCTTCCTCGTCGCCGCCAGCGTTGGAGCCCTCTTCATCGTCAGCTTCTGCGGCGGGTGCGCCGAAAGCTCGGGTGTATTTCGATGCGCCGCTGAGTGGCGCTGGAGCGGACTTGCCGCTGGCGAAACTGGTCAGACCACCTCCTCCTCCGACGGTGCCAGAAAGGCTGCCGAAACCAGTGCTGCTGCCAGATCCGAAACCGACAGCGCTCGGTGAGCCAAGGCGGCCGAAGCCAGAGCTGGCTGATCCAAATCCACTGTTAAGGGTTGTGGTGCCGGCACTGGCGAAGGCAGACTTTTGACCAAGGGCGCCCCCGAAGCCGCTGGAGGATGGTTTGGAAGACTCAACTTCGGTGCCGCTCGGTGGACTCTTAGCTCCGGACGCGAATGAACCTCCCGAGCCAAAACCCCCACCACTCTTAGCGATGGAGCCGAAGCCGGAGGTCGCAGATCCGGAAAGAGCACTGAAGCCTGAAGCTGCAAAAGCGCTGGATGAGGTTGTGGGCTCTGCCGAGGGAGATTTGCTTCCAGCGAGAGCGCCGAAAGGAGAAGTGGCGGATGCATTTGCGAACCCGCTGGTGGATGGAATATTTGATGCCGTCGCTTCCTTGTCGGTACCGTTGGAGGAAGGCTCATCTGCGTTCTCGTTCTTCGATGCCGTGGTTTCGTCTCCGGTGGATGAGAGCAATCTACTGCGCTTAGTCTTTGGGCTTGCAACTTCCTCCGCTGCACCGTCATTTGACTTCTCGGCGAGACCGTCTGGAGTAGAAGGTCGAGGTGGCTTTGAAGTGCCATTCGATTGGGCCGAGTCCATGTCTGCCTCAGTCTCGTCGTCACTGTTTCTGCCGCGCTCACCAGAATTCTTGCGCTGGCCATTATTGAGCTCGAACTCTTCTGTGGTGCTATCGCGAGACCTCTTGCGGGTATGGTGCCTCACAGAGTCCGAAGGTGCAGTGTGAGCGTTTGTCTGATCCACCTCTTCGTAGCTTCTCTTTCGCCGAAGTTCTGCCCGTGGTTGAGGCTTGAGACTGCCGTTATCGCCGCTGTCGGGTTTGTCCTCCGCGATGGGTTCGCCGGCCAAAGGCTCTGATGTGATGGCACCGTGTTCGTGTGTGATGCGCGCGTTCTTCAGCTGCTCTCGTACTGGCCTCTCTCCAGTCTCCGTGTCCGAATGCACAGCGTTGTCCCGTTCGGGTGCCATCTTGCCAATCTGTGTCCCCAGTTTCAGACTCTACCTGTTCTCGGGCGCACAATGAACGTGTGGGCAAGTGTGGACACGCGCCGCATACGATGTGTCTTGTCCTTTTCACGTGAGGAGTATCTGCCTGTGGAAGGGCAACTGTGAATTCAGAAGCTTCTCTCGCACAGGCGCTCGTGACTCGAGAAGGCCGTTTGCAGATCCAATCGACTGCGCTGAATAATTCCTGACGCTCTGTTCTTCGAGGGCTGAGTTGCGAGCAGAGGTCGTTGAGGCGAAGAGAGTGTGCGAATAGATCGTGCGGTTCCAAGTCGGCGCTTGTCACGAGCTCGAGATGCAGGTGGTCTCTCGGTAGCTTTGCGGATGCGGGAACGCTCGTCGAGGATGATTCTGGCGGTGTATATCGAGACGCGTACAACGGACGACGTGGCGGAGTATCCAACAGTGTAAAGTTAGCAACAACACAGTGTGACAGTCGTGACGGGTGTGTGTCTCTTGGGCTCTGGAGATACGAGAACATCGATACCGCATGAGCCACAGCGGCGACGCGGGAGTGGCTGAAACGGAGGCGAGAACTTCAACCCGATTGCTTGCCGTCTTGTCTTGCTTGCCCACCTTCATCAGAGGTTCCATCACAACCTGTGAACTTCACTTCACCTTTCGATGTGAACACGCTCGACACGCCGCAGCGCCGCAGAGGCATCCGGGATCGTCCAGTTTCATACTGTATCCTGAAGAAGCCACGACATTTGGGTATAGCCACGAATAACTCCTTCGTCGACAATCTGACCTACAAGTCTTCCCATAAAGGCTCAGGAAGTTTCCGAGCTCGAGAATCTACTGTCCGGCCCGTGTCTTTGTATGACCAAGCTTTCGTCGTCCGATGTTCTGGACACATTTCCAAGACCGTCCACATGCTTGGCGATGATGTGAGTTCGTCCATGTCAAATCTGGAGACGGACGGAGCAGACTGCCCGAATGCGAAGGATTTCGGCCTTTCTGGGTTCACCAATACTACTTTCTCAGCACGCGATCGGTGTCGGGTCGAAGAGCGACCACATCAATCGCGAAGAGATGCCCCTTGGCTGAATCATATGTCAGGAAACTGCCGCGCGAAACAAGTCCCGAAAAGCCACCCCGGGCGGGTTCTGGGCGTTGTAAACCCGAATGCCCGTTACCCGTCCGTCATCCTCGTTCGCTACCCATGCGCCGCGCATCTCTTTGTTTGCCGTTTCTTTCACAGACGGACTCAGGTACATGTCCGTGATGCCGGCCACGTTGTCTATCCTTGCTGTGATTCGTCCTTTCACATGCTGAGAAATAATCCTTGCTCCACTCGTCATTGATGAGTGTATCAAAAATCTAGAGCTGTCTCAATACATATCTTGAGCAGCTGTCCATCTTACTGGTTCTGGCTTTGTTGTGTTTGTTCGTTCCGATTCGGTTAGAACATCAACATGTCGCTCCAAAGATCTTCATCGTGGGGGGACGTTCAGACCGGGACTGGAGAAGAGGTGTACCGCACATTATCGCGGACATTCAGTGGCAGGCCGAAAGACGAAGCATATCCGGAGGAAAGCAGCAGCGACGACGGGTCTTCGAAGAAGGCCAGCGATTGGGAATTAACGGAAGAATTGAAGCAAACGCAGCGGCAGACCGAGAATGATGGATCGAAAGAGAAGAAGCTGGGGATTACCTGGACAGACTTGGACGTGTGTATTGACCAACGTGACACGATGCATGGTAGCGCTGACAGCTCTATAGATCAAAGGTGTCGGCGCCGATGCTGCCTTTGCTGAGAACGTTGTCTCTCAATTCAACATTCCCAAGCTCGTCAAGGAAGGCCGGCAAAAGCCTCCCCTCAAGACAATCGTCGACAAATCACATGGTTGCGTCAAACCTGGCGAGATGCTTCTCGTTCTTGGTCGTCCGGGAGCCGGCTGCACATCACTCCTCAAGATACTTTCAAATCGAAGATTGGGGTACGCCGAAATCGATGGAGAAGTCAAGTACGGAACGATGGACCACAAGCAGGCCCAGCAATACCGAGGCCAGATCGTGATGAACACGGAAGAGGAACTCTTCTTTCCCACCCTCACCGTTGGCCAGACTATGGATTTTGCGACACGAATGAAGATACCCTACAACATTCCATCGAATTTTAGCAGTGCCAAGGAGCTGCAGCTGGCGCAGCGGGACTTTTTATTGAAGTCTATGAGCATTGAACATACCAGTGACACCAAGGTCGGCAACGAGTATGTCCGAGGTGTCAGTGGAGGTGAACGAAAGCGTGTGTCGATCTTGGAGACTATGGCAGCAAGGGCCACTGTTGTATGCTGGGACAACTCCACTCGCGGACTCGATGCATCAACAGCACTGGAGTACACAAGATGCATTCGCGCGATGACGGATGTACTGGGCCTGAGCTCAATAGTGACCCTCTACCAAGCTGGAAACGGTATCTACGACCTCTTCGATAAGGTATGAAGCTCTCTCTTATCGTCCGCAAAATATCATGCCACTGACCATCTGCACAGGTTTTGGTACTCGACGAATCGAAAGAGATATTCTACGGCCCCATATCTCAGGCCAAACCTTTCATGGAGGACCTCGGCTTCGTCTGCACGGATGGTGCAAATGTGGCAGATTTCTTGACTGGAATTACTGTCCCCACTGAACGTCGCATACGACCTGGATATGAAGACCGAATCCCTCGAAACGCAGACGAGGTCCGTGCAGCATATCAGAAAAGCGACATCAAGGCTCGCATGGAGAAAGAGTACAACTACCCAGAAACCGAAGAGGCGAGAGCCTTCACGCAGGATTTCCGCGAGGGTGTCCAGGCAGAGAAGCACAAAAGTCTGGCGAAGACATCGCCACTTACGACCAGCTTTTACACCCAGGTCCACGCATCGGTCATCCGCCAATACCAACTCCTATGGGGAGACAAGGCCACATTCTTCATCAAGCAAATCTCGACCGTCTCCCAGGCTCTCATCGCCGGCTCCATCTTCTACAATGCTCCCGCCAACTCATCCGGTCTCTTTATCAAAGGCGGCGCCCTTTTCTTCTCCCTCCTCTACAACGCCCTTGTAGCGATGAATGAGGTCACTGACTCCTTCAGCGCCCGTCCTATCCTCGCGAAACATCGAGGTTTCGCGTACTACCACCCAGCCGCATTCTGCGTTGCTCAGATCACCGCCGACATCCCGATTATCGTCGCGCAGGTGACTTTGCTTTCGTTGCCGATGTATTGGCTGACCGGCCTCAAACCTACCGCTGAGGCGTTCTTCACGTTCTGGGCCATTCTGTTCGCTACCAGCATGGCTATTACTGCTTTCTTCCGCATGATTGGTGCTGGATGCGCGACTTTTGACGCTGCTTCCAAGGTCTCTGGATTTGCTGTGTCGGCTTTAATTTTGTATGTCGGCTATATGTTGCCGAAGCCGAATATGCATCCTTGGTTTGTCTGGATTTACTGGATTGACCCATTGGCCTACGGATTTGAGGCTCTTATGGGCAACGAATTCAGCAATCAAGTCATTCCGTGCGCGAACAATAATCTCGTCCCAAACGGACCGGGCTACGCCGACTCGGCCTTCCAGGCTTGTACGGGCGTCCGAGGAGCGCCACGAGGAGCGACCGTTGTCACCGGCGAGCAGTACCTCGACAGCCTTTCCTACTCACCATTCAACGTCTGGCGAAACTTCGGTATCCTCTGGGCTTGGTGGGTACTTTTCGTCGCCCTGACGATCTACTTCACCAGTAACTGGAGTCAAGTTTCGGGGAACAGTGGATTTCTGGTCATCCCTCGCGAGAAGGCGAAGAAGGCTGCTCACTTGATGGATGACGAAGAGTCGCAGCCGGCTGGCATCAACGAGAAAGAGATTGCTATTGATAAGGAGAAAGCTGGCAATGTCGAAAGCCAGCTCATCCGCAACACCTCCGTCTTCACCTGGAAGGGTCTCACCTACACAGTCAAGACTCCTTCTGGAGACCGGGTCTTGCTTGACAACGTCCAAGGATGGATCAAGCCTGGTATGCTAGGCGCGTTGATGGGTTCTTCAGGAGCCGGCAAAACCACGCTCCTCGACGTTCTGGCTCAACGCAAAACAGAAGGCACCATCAAAGGTAGCATTCTGGTCGATGGTCGAGACCTGCCGATTTCCTTCCAGCGTTCTGCCGGGTACTGCGAGCAGCTTGATATTCACGAGCCCTTGGCTACCGTCCGCGAGGCACTCGAGTTTTCAGCGCTACTTCGCCAACCTCGCGATATCTCGCGCGAAGACAAGCTGAAATACGTGGACACCATCATCGACCTCCTCGAGATGCACGATATCGAGAATACGTTGATCGGAACGACTTCTGCCGGTCTATCAGTCGAGCAGAGGAAACGACTGACCATCGGCGTGGAATTAGTGTCCAAGCCTAGCATCTTGATTTTCCTTGACGAACCGACATCTGGCCTTGACGGGCAAGCTGCATTCAACATCGTGCGCTTCTTGCGCAAGTTGGCTGAGGTCGGACAAGCCGTGTTGGTCACGATTCATCAGCCTTCTGCATCTCTCTTCGCCCAATTCGACACACTCTTGCTCCTCGCCAAGGGCGGCAAGACGGTCTACTTCGGCGACATTGGAGAAAACGGGCAGACCGTTAAAGACTACTTCGGACGTTACGATGCCCCATGCCCCAAAAACGCCAATCCAGCCGAGCACATGATCGACGTTGTATCAGGGACCTTGAGCAAAGACAAAGATTGGAACCGAGTCTGGCTCGACTCGCCCGAACACTCCGCCATGACCACCGAGCTCGACCGCCTCATCTCTGACGCTGCCGGTAAACCCCCGGGCACCCTCGACGACGGCCGCGAGTTCGCAACCTCCCTCTGGACACAAATCAAACTCGTCACGAACCGCAATAACATCTCCCTCTTCCGCAACAATGACTACACAAACAATAAATTCGCCCTGCACATCGGCTCGGCCCTCTTCAACGGCTTCACATTCTGGCAAATCGGGAACAGCGTACAAGACCTCCAACTCCGACTATTCGCCCTCTTCAACTTCATCTTCGTCGCGCCTGGAGTTATCGCGCAGCTCCAGCCCCTCTTCCTCGAGCGTCGCGATCTCTATGAAGCGAGAGAGAAGAAGTCGAAAATGTATCACTGGTCCGCCTTCGTGACGGGCTTGATCGTCAGCGAGATCCCCTACCTCATCATCTGCGCAGTCCTCTACTTCGTCTGCTTCTACTATACTGTCGGTTTCCCCGCGGCTAGCAGTTCCGCAGGCGCTGTGTTCTTCGTCATGCTATTCTACGAGTTCATCTACACCGGTACGTTCTCTCCCCCTGCCCCCTCCTACCTTCACCACACGCTAACGATTGCTCCAGGCATCGGTCAATTCGTCGCCGCCTACGCCCCCAACGCCCTCTTCGCCTCCCTCATCAACCCCTTCATAATCAGCATGCTCGCCCTCTTCTGCGGCGTGCTAGTCCCCTACGCCCAGATCCAGCCCTTCTGGCGCTACTGGTTCTACTACGTCAATCCCTTCAACTACCTCATGGGTTCCCTCCTCGTCTTCACCACCTGGAACGTACCCATCACCTGCAAGACCTCCGAGCTCGCCGTCTTCGACACCCCCACCGCGGGCCAGACTTGTGGCGAGTACCTGGCGGGGTTCCTGCAGGGGATGGGACGGACGAGTAATTTGTTGAATCCTCAGGCTACGGCGCAGTGTGAGGTGTGTCAGTATCGGACTGGAGCGGATTATTTGTATGGGTTGAATTTTACAAAGAAGAGTGATGGATGGAGAGATGCGGGGATTGTGGCGTTGTTTGCGGTGAGTTCGTATGGATGTGTGTATTTGTTGATGAAGTTGCGGACGAAGGCGAGTAAGAAGGCGGAGTGAGGTGGGAATGAGGTAGAGAGAGACGATATTTGAAGGGAGGGAACATTGAGAATCGGTTCGCAGTGGGTGGTGTAAAGACACTTTGCTTGCAAGCGTTGGCGTTCCGGTATAGAGATGTGAAACTCTAGATAGAGCGATAGAGGCACCCGCCTGCATGTACGAGTACCTGTACAGCTCACTGTACGGAGATCTTTCCGCCCTCGCTAAAGCGCATGAGATGAGACCAGAACAACGGCTCGAAAACATCGGAGATCCACAATTCAAATCATTCATTTCATCGTTACCTAACCAGGCCTGTGTTCCTTCACCATGAGGTATTCGTCTATCGTATCCATCATGGTATCCTGTCGTCTCTGAATACAACATAACCTCTACGGCTGCCCCATAAACAACTTCAACATGGCCGGGTAATTCGGCGTCCCCAATCCCGTAACGGGATCCCAACCCCTCGCCACCGCGAACCCATCAGTGCCACAGCCCGGGTTACTACCAACGGTAATATCGTGTAGGACTTGAGGGTTCTTGTACTGTACGCAGCGTGGTCAGCGGAATTCTTCCAGGTGGCAAGACGACGGCATGTGAAGGGGCGCGAATCTTCACTTACGAGAGTAGGGTTCACGAATCCCACGGTCGACTTGCCGACTTTCAAGCGCTCGTCGTTGATGCGAGTGAGAATGGCTGCGAAAACGGGGCATGAAGCGCTGGTGCCGCCGATGATGGTCGGGGCGCCTTTGTTGAAGATGACGACGTTGTCGCCGACGGCGGAGACGTCGGGGTAGCCGCGGCCGGTGCGGTTGTCTATCATCGCCGATTAGTACATTGCACCTGGCTTGCAGGGTAATTGAGGGAAGATACGTACAAATACCATCACCATATGTGCTGCCCGAGTACGACTTGTACGGCGGCGGAGAGTTCGCGAAGTAAGCCGCCACGGCCGCAGACTGATAGGCTGGGATGGCGTAGATGTTGGAGAAACCACCTCCAGATGGGAAGCGGGTGACGGCGCGTTCCTCGTCTTTCTTGACGTTACCGGTGAGCACGGTGGCGCCGACGGTGGTGAGGTAAGGGCAAGTAGCCGGGAAGTCTGGACTGAAGACCTTGCCGCCGTTCAAGCAGCCGTTGGCACTGCCATCGCCGGCGGGGCCAGCTACACCCGAGTCCCCGGACGCCACGAGGACGGAGACACCCTGCATACCGAGCTTCATGAACTCGTTGCATTGGCGCTGTTGGTAAGAGGCGGGGAGGTCGGCTTCCTGGCCACCGTAGGAGATGGAGATGACGTTTGTGGGCTTGTAGACGCCGCATTGGAGATTGCCTTTGTAGCCGCCTGGAGCTGGGTTGGGGTATGGTGGGTCGAGAGGGGAGTTGCCCGTCTCGCCGAAAGCGGAGTAGGTGCAGTAGGATCCATCAATGGCATCCAAGAAGTTGTTCAAGAAGCCCTCGTAGGTGTAGTTCGCCTCGTAGACCGGATCGTCAGTCTGGAACAGCACCGAGTTCTGAGGCCAGATGATGGGGTATGAGATCTGGAAGTCCAGATCCGACTCAGGTCCAGCGTTGGCCACGGTAGCAGGAGCCTGAGCACCATCAATCAAGTCCAACTTCGGATGCGTGCCGATAGGAATGCGCTGTTGAAGAGTCAAGAAGAACAGGTTTAAGTCCTCTTGAGCGTAAACATCCCCGAGGTCCTCGAAGATTCCGAGCTCGTTGCCGGGCACTGCGGAAGTGGCTTTGGTGATATTGTACATGGCGTTGATGCATTCAGGAGTGATGGCTACATCGCAGAGGGCGAGAAGGGGCAGCGCGAGGAGCGACTCGAGGGTTTGGGGAAGGGGGCGGAGGAGAGGTGGGAGAGGCTTGGTGTTGCCGAAGCCAAAGGTACGCTTCTCGAGGTCGCTGCTGCCGGCACGGACGCTACGGGAGGAGAGGAGCCGGATGCCAGGGGTGATATAGTCCACGTGTTGCTTGACGTCCTCGTGGACGTGGTATCTTGGAGCTAGTCAGATATCGAAGTCAAATTCGATGAACACGATAACACTCACTCGTCACAGCCGATGGTGGTCTTGCCAGTAGCTGGGTGGTCGTAGAAGTGGTACTTGGTCTGGAGAAGCTGCTCTGCCTCCAAAGCGCTGAGATCGAGCTGCATCCATTGCTTGTTGACGGACTGCGAGACCCTCTTGGCCTCGATTCCAGCGTTGGTCAACCACTGCTTGACAGCATCGACGCTATCCTTGGCTGGCGCGAACAAGTCGTGCACCTCTTCGGCGGAGTAAAACTTTCCATAGGACTTGGAATCTGGGTCCGAGCTGGGCAATGTGCGGTCAGCCATGGTTCAGGCGTTGCATGTAGGCTAACTCGACTTACACCTGCATAAGAAGATCATGACCATTGTCGAGATTATTCTGAACCAAGCCGATCCTCATGGGAAGCTTCACATCGCTGTGCACGCGATCACGCTTCACCCAGTTGTGGGACACCTCTCGGCGTTCGTGCAGAACATGGCGTTGGAAGTTGGACGCTGGAGCAGCAACCGCCGCAGTAGCAAGAGCCGCGAGGGAGGCGAAGGAGGAGAAACGCATGGTGAGAAGAGAGCCTGACAATGCGAGCAACCACTTGCTGTAATCACCCGGAAATTTGAAGGCGATTCATCCTACTTATGCTCGGCTTGAAGATCACAGATACCAGCACCAGCGCAAGTTGTACCTCTTCCCCTCTCCAATGCCGTTCGTCATACATCAAGGCCAGAAGCAACGAGGCGTGCCGATCACATACGATCCTAACGCGAAGAAGAAGGTGGTTCTCCCCGTCGGACGGAAGCTTGTCAGCCCTCAAGCAACATTGGCGATCCCTTGGGAAGCTTGATTTGACAGAAGTCACCGAGGATAGATCGTTGTCCATGGGACTGGGGAAAGCCACAGGCATGTCGCGTGCGTTAAAGACATGCTAGTGGCCCATGGCGACGGCGACTGCCTCTTCCGGAAAGATAAGTGCTTTTTCGAGCTCCGTGATAGGTTGATGGTCGCGTATGGTAGGACGGAGAGTTGGAGCGAAGCTTCAGTGAGGGGGGGGGGGAGTATAGTGGGAAGATCTGCAATCATTCGAGTGCGAACGCAACATCTCCGCCGAGGTTGACCGTGGACAACGTAAGGGGCACAGCAGACCGTGGCGGACGCCACCGATGGAACCCCACAGCTCGCAGGCTGGCAAGGTGGACTGGGTACTACTGTACATTAGGATTAGGAGCGCATGCCAAAGTGCCACGGTCAACCGGTGCAGGAATCTCCAAACCTCGGTGGAGCTGGACGGCACCATCCGAGAGGTGGCTTCCAAATCGCCTTCGTATTGGATGCCATCCTCGACACGATGTTTCAATCATCACGAATGGGGTAGATCGTGATAAGAAGAACGAATCTTCAGCTTGCAGCCACAGAAGTGTGCGATGAATCGATGAAGAAGTGTGGTGTCTGCGTTGAGAGCTTGCGACGGTCAAGCTCTCTGCCAAGCTCATTCGGAAGCTTCTTTCTCCGCCCCCAAGGACGATGGCCGAGGGGCGATGCAGGAGCGAACGGCATTTCGAGTATAGCTATATTTATCGCCGGACAGGGCGTGATAGAATCGAAGGCGTGAGTGTGAGGGTCATCCGAAAGACCAATGAGTCGGTAAATGGCCAAAGTCATGAGAAAGAAGCGGTTCGTTGAGCAACTGTGCTCCCTTGAATTCAATGAGAGGACTTTTCACCTCCACTCCGATCAAGCGGCACGCCTGCTCGATCTGTTCTATACATTCCTTTCCATTTCCAAGCCTGGGCAGCTTTCCGATCTCATCTCAGCTCGGTCCACGCTGCCTTTCTCCTTGTCGCATCGACTAATCTCAACACCATACTTCTCCTCACGCCTTCTTCTCGCCCTTCTCTTGAGGAGGGCTGTCCAGTGACTCTCCACTCGTCTTCTGTTGCGCCTGCAAATCATTCTCTGCCTCCCTCATCTCCCGCTCGGCATCCGCCTGCGCCTTACTCAAAGCAGCGTCCTGCTTCTCATCAATATCCTCCTTATCACTCACGTCCTCCGTCCGTCCACTGGCCTTCTGCTCTTCCGCCTGCAATTGCTCCTCGGCGATCAACTCCTGCTGCTCCTTGAGGACCTTCAGGCGTTGCTTGTTGGTTGTCGCGCCCTCTGCGTTGAGCACCTCGAGCTCGATCTCGTGGAACAGTTCCTCAGGGATCGAGGAGAGAACGGCTTGCAGAGCAGAGAGCTGCGTATCGAATTCGTTCTCTTTTCCTTGGGCGTACATGAATGCGTTGCTTAACACGAGAAGGGTGCTGGGTACGCCGTATTTGAGACGGAGGTCGAGCCAGAGTTGAAGATCATCGCGAAGCCGTCCAGGAGAGACACCGTGAGTTCGGAGACCACGAGCGGCGCAAGCCATTTGGAGTTCTGGAACGGAGAGCGTGTCAACGCCTTCGTAGGAAATGGCCTTGTCATCGCGCTTGATCTGGCGCATGCGGTTGCGGACTTGGTAGCGGAGCATGGGATCGGTGCCGAAGGTGGAGAGGTTCATGTAGCGGCAGGTGCCGACGAGTTGAGGACGGGACAAGTTGTCGAGGGTGAGATCGTCTTTGAAGAGCTTGCAGACTTTGATAATGTCGGCTTTGGTGGGTTCTTCGCCTGTAGCCCGGAGTTTGCGGAAGAACTCGGTGAACTCTTCTTTCTGTGCGGTGACTTGGGAGATGGGGAGACCAGACTCGCGCATGGTCTGGCGGAGGAATTGAGACACCTCCTTGCGGGACGAGCGGAGCTTGTTCGCCTTCATCTCCTTGCTCTTCGCTCCTTCGTATGTGGATGGGAGCATGTTGGGGAAGATCTTGAGAGCGACGGGAAGTAGGAGCTCGGCGAATGGAACGATCACGAACATGGAGAATGGTACCAAACGACCGAGATCCTGTACTGTTCTCGTCAATTGGCGGTGTTCTCTCCGTGAAAGTTCGTATCCAGCCGCCATCTTCAACGCCAGTCTTGAAGAGATCTTGACTTCAGTTGCCAACAGTTTCGTTCCATCCCAGTAATGCTGCGCTTCGTGCTTCACCTTTTGCCAAAGAGTCTTCTTCTTCTCATCCTTCTTCTTCGCCACCTCTTTCTTCTCCGTCTTCTGCTCAGCGGCAGTTTCCGCGGCGAGCTCGTTCAACGCCTGCTGTTCGGACGCAGCGGTGGGAGCCATCTCCGACGGTTGGTTTGAAGGTATCTGGACATTCGTGCCGGCTGATTGGGAGGAAGAAGATTTCAAGGCGGCCTTTTCGGAGTCTTTGGGAAGAGGCTTCCTAGCCTGATCGATATTGAACCCGGGTGGCGGCGCATTGCTATCGTTGTTCTGGACTGTTGATGATCCGGTCGACACGGCTCTTTGTGGTATTAAGATGGCGATGGCTGGGAGTCTGTTTGGGATACGCGCAGCGCGAGCAATAGCGATTCGATTGTGACGTAGTAGCAAGGGGGCCAACTGGCTGGAATATCTGGTGGTGGAGTACATTGCTGACCGGCAGCGAGGTGAATGAGATGGTAGGGATGATCAGGGTCGATGGTGGTATGTCGATGTGGTGGTGGTGGTGGTGTTGTTGTGTTGTTGTTGTTGTTGTTGTCAGAGAAGAGCGTGGTGGTTGAGCGATGGATGATGATGAAACCGAGCTGGATGAGAAACATTCGCTGCGGCCTTGACTTTTGGAAAGCGCCGGGATGTGAAGCCAAGATATGACTGCGAAATGTGAGTGAGCTTGACACGGCACTTCACGCGCATGGAGCGTGGTGATTACGCTGGATAGTGAGAGTGGAAGTACCTCATCACTGACTGACTACTGTGACAGTGATTTCCAAAGTTTTCCCTCGTCTGAGCGTTGTTATTATAAAACATCCACTTCGTTGGGACATCCGGCCTCGGAATGCCGGATCACGCTAGAGAGCTAGAACTAACTACCCGAGTAACCCGAGTTGCGGAGGCCGAGCGGAAGACACCACCCCCATCACCACCAGCTAGTAGTAAGGTAGGTAAGTAGGTAGCTCTACCATCTTTCTTTCACTCACTCACTCTCCTACACCTACAACTCCCTCACCTTCCCATCGCATACTCTCGACACCATGGCCAAATACGATAGCAGCTAGCTCGCTCCGTGCGCTGGAACTTCTCGAGTTCCTTCTTCCACTGCCATCGCATCGCATCGCTGTAGACCCGAACCTCGGCCTCGGTCACATCTGTAGATGATCTTGCAATACCCAGAGCCACAACCTATTCCGCCGCCGTCGCGGTCGTCGCGGCACCATGCCTACCTCACACCTGCGGAAAGCCGCGCGCATTATTCTTATCGGAGCTCCCGGCGTGGGCAAAGGCACACAGACGGAGCGACTGCTCAAGCGATTCCCTCAATTGTCCTCGATCAGCTCAGGCGATCTCCTCAGAGACAATGTCCGCAACAGGACGCCATTGGGTGCGACCATACATTCACATACAGCATGATGGAGTTAACCCCACCACAGGCATCCAAGCCGAAGCCCTTATGAACCGCGGCGCCCTCGTCCCCGACAGCATGATCCTTCGCCTAATCCGCAACTCCCTCATAACAAAAGGCTGGCTCATCCCCTCCGACGGCATGAAACCCATAACCCTCAACTTCTCCTCCACCCAAGCCTCCTCCAACTCCCTCTCCCAAGACGACACCCCCACCTACTCCCCCACCTACATCGACTACGCCGCGGCCGCCCACCACAAGGGCAACATGGACGACAACTCCAACCCGTCGATATCCTTCCCCTCCGACCCCGACGCCGAATACCGCTACTCCGAACACCCGGACGCATCGTTCATACTCGACGGCTTCCCCCGCAATGCCGTGCAAGCGAGTAATCTCGAACAAATGATTCCCATCAATCTGGCGATACAGATTCACACGCCGGTGGAAATCATCCTCGACCGCATTGGCAATCGATGGGTGCATCCCGCGAGTGGGAGGGTCTACAACACGACGTTCAACGCGCCGAAGGAGGAGGGCAAGGATGATGTCACGGGCGAGAAGTTGATCCAAAGAGACGACGATAAACCCCAAGTGTGGAGGGAACGGCTGAAGACGTTTGATGATAGCGTGAGGGACTTGCTGGGACACTACCAGAGAAGGGGTGTGCTGATCAAAGTGGAGGGCGCCAGTTCGGATGAGATTACGCCGAAGATCTTCGAAGAGTTCGAGAGGAGGTTTGGGGTGTGATGCCATGGCTCTGGTAGTCTGAGGCAATGGCAGTCGCCATGGTGAATCTCCGAGTCTGGGAATGCGACGTGCGCGTATATGCGAGAGCTAGCACCGCTCGATCAGGAAGTTACGACTAAGTTAGCAGGACGTTGTAGATGTAACCGCAGCCAGCCAGAAATCGATACGGGAGCTGGATGAGACATCGCGGAGAAATGACTTGTATATACATTCCCATGGAGAGATGAAGTTGAAATGTAGCCAGACATATTCTGACTTCCGATCCAGCAGTCGATTATGTATTCCGCGCTCTGCTCGTCTGACCCTGGCAGCCCTGCACCTTACCTTACCTGTACCCGGAATATCGGATTGTCTCGGGTTTGCTCATTATGAGTCCAATCTACACCTCGCCACTCATCAGTCCGGGTGTCTCGCTAAATGCTGACGGCAGCATGCATGTATAGTATCTGCCGCATCAATATGTAGGCTGTGAACGCTAATAAGAAGTCCGGCCGGCATCTCTGACCACGTTCGAGGCCGTCCTCTGCTGACTGCTCCTGAGTGCTACTCCGCCAAGTGCGCAGGTTCACTGTACGTGCAGGCGGCGAATTTACTTCGAGATGCTGCAGCCGTGGAGAGGAAATGCGACCCATGCTCGCCATGCATGCTATGCTATAGCAACCGAACGTGTGAACCAAGCGACGCAGAGCGATGTCCCGACGAGGGCCCAACGTAAGATGAGGATGAACTTGGTACTGGTAGCGGATGGACTCATTCAGCCGAAGAAATCGCGAGCAAGCGGCAATTGCACGCGAGAATTCCCTTTGCCATTTTCGTTGCGATTGCGCGTTTTCTGTGATGAGGCGCAAGAAGCCGCCGCGTGTCAGATTTGTGCAGGGCACGGCAGGGTTGTGAACTTGTGGCAGAGTGAGATCTTGAGCAGGGATCGGCTAGGTGCTGTTCGTGACCGTGTGCGTAATGGACGATTTCGTGCCTTTGGTCGTAATTATCGATCAAGGGCGCTAAGGCTAGCTTAGTTAGTTACCTAATTCGGACGGAAGACCCGGATTAGGAAAGAGCGCGTGAATTTTCAAACGTAGGGCAAAACTAAAGGAGTTTCTTAGCCTCTTATTAGTTAAGAGCGAATTAGCTAAGATACTTTAAATCGATTATTTAAGGACTATAGAAGTCGTTTTTATAAGTAATAATTATCCGTAGGGCATACTAGTAACTATCTTTTTTAAAAATTTAACCCTTATCTATTTACTAATATTCTAGCTTCTTCCTTATCTATTCTATCTCTAAGAAGTCTATAAGAAACTACTAGATATTATATTATAATATACTATTAGATTATTCGGCTTATTTAAGTCCTTAAGGAAGCTTACTATCTTATTATAGCTCTTAGTTATATCCTTAAACTCCTACTCAGTCTAGAAGTTAAGTAATATTATATTGCCTTATACTTCTTATTATTAGTAAACTATTCTATATATTATAGATCGAGCTAGTACGTAGCCTAATAGTTATTAGTAAGCTAACGAGTAAGGTGCTCTTTAATACTAGTAATAGTA
>AFIY01001007.1:0-52535 GCA_000223825.2 Zymoseptoria passerinii SP63 | reverse complement strand
GTCGCTACCAGTCGTCCGTAGACGGCCCAAGAATTATGTCGGATCTTCTCATGACTCGCGCCGTGGGCTCGGCTTTGAGAGGGATCCACGCCGCCCACATGGGCACGGCGATCAGTAGCAGAGCTGCACCACAAGCACATGTATTTATCCCTAGTCCTCCCACTTTATATCCAAAGCAATCTCGACAAGTGCGCGATCCACCCAGGAAATCCAGGACACTGGCATTTGACGTCCGACGACTGAACATTTGGTACGGCGTCCCAGGCCTCCAGGCCTCCAGCCCCACCGTCGGGGAGAGCTCCATCCGATGGGAACGATACCTCCGTAGAGAGACGAGCAACAGATCGATGAAAAGAGTGGAGGATGAATTGATTGAACACTCAACGGAACACTGGACGGACGACCCATCGCACGACCTCACGACGCATCCCGTCGAATCCTCCCGGACAGCAATCAAAAGCAGACGGGAAGAGCAGTGTCGCACAATACCCGCGTCGAGCTGCTGCCGTGCCTCTACACCCTCACACGGGTCGCAACGTTCGGGTGCGACTACAACACCTAAGCACGGCGAAGGAGTGGCTGGGTCGCCGCAGAGACAACAGCAGCGTCTATACCACGGGTCTGCAACGGTGAGGGCGGACATCCTAGGAGAAGTGCATGCATTCGGCGTCTACTCCATCCGCTACCACACACCACACTCGTCAAGGAGCCTTCGCATCACACCGCCCACGAGCGCATACTCTCTCTGCATATGCAAATGTAGAGCTATCGACGTTCTCCTCCCACACATGCACCGACCTCCTCACCGCCCACCATGGACCTCTCTGGCTTCGATCCGTCGACCATGACCTATCTGGCAACGCAGATGCAGCATCCCAATGCCGGTAGTTCGCAGGATCCGTTCCAGGAAATGCTGCTGCCGTCCGAGTTTGCGGACCACCACTCGACGTATGGTGGATATGCTGCGTGAGTTGCGACAAATGCGTCTGCATTCAAAGGCACTAAGCTAATCCTTGGTTCGATACAGGAGCGAGGATCTGAATCTACACTCGATACAACAGCAACCACTCAAGCGCTTCGCCAGCGCATACGAAGACCATTTCTCCGATGTTGTCAGCGCATTTGAAGCTCGAGCGCAGAATGAGCCTCACGATACCGAAACGCCTTCGATCGACCGAGACAACAAGCTGTTGAGCTTCTGCCCTCCGACGCTAGACTACACGCTCCTCGACTACACATATCGACGAACGACGATCTCACTATCGGCACAACTACATGGCATGTTCTTCCTAGCAGAGTCGCCATGGGCATCAGCAGGAGATGCACAACCTCCACCATCAGAGTTGACATGCTATCGGAGGAATTTATTCCAGATCACAGGAGAGGTCACGTTACCGAGGACATTGAGGTACATCATGACGGAACAGGGAGAGCAGATACCCATCATCGGACAAGAGTTGGTCATCAGCGCGACGGAGTCAACAGAGGGCAATGCGGTCAAGATCATTTCTGTGCCGTGGAAGACACCTACGAATCCCACATCATCTGTGCCGGAGGATAAGACGGAGCGCGAGCCGCCATCATTTCCCCTCGATCTGATGAATGTGCAGGAGATGAATACGGACTTTGCTAGCTTTCCATTCCAATGGAAGCGCTTACAATTCCGAATCGCGACGGCGAATAATGGCCGGCGGAAGGAGCTGCAGCAGCACTTTGTCGTAAGGTTGAAGCTCCTCGCGACCCTCGCGACGGGTGGAAAGATTCCCATTGTATCTGTGCAATCCGGCGCCATTATCGTACGTGGTCGGAGCCCGCGGAACTTTCAGTCGAGAAAGGACATGCCTCTAAATGGCGGTGTAGGCCATGCTCGGAAAACGTCGAACCTCCCAGGGAGAGCGTCCAGCTCGTCTAATGAGGGTCCTACGGCGACTCCGAAACAACCAAAGGCAGACGCGCCGACTTCAAATCCCATCAAGACGGAACATCACCACGCTCCGAGCTTGTCCATGGCTTCGTTCTACGACCCTCACGATACGGATAACTTCTCTCAACAACAACAACAACAACACAACATTCAGCTCAACATCCACAACAGTCTCCGCATCAACACACCGTCTCCGGGGCACAGTTGTCGACTCCGCCTGTACCCTACGAGACCCCCCGCCTCAACCCGAACGGCCCGCCCTCGTCCACAACAATGCGACCGCCACCCCCTGCGCCCATCAACCTCTCCCTCCTCGAAGACGAAACACCAACCCCATCACCACTTGAGCCTACAAGAACGAGTATAACGAATTCCTCCTCAACGTCTCCACCCACCATTCATACCTCAAAGCGAAGGTGCCTACCACCGCCAGTGCGTCCGCCGTCTTTCTCAACCAGAGATGCTGTGGGACTGCACTCCATCAACTCTCCCGACGAATCCGCCGACCTGTTGTACGAATACTTTCCACTCGGGCTAGACGACTGGATGCCCCCGGTGGAAGCGGTCTATCGGCCACATGTGGTGCACCACACGAAGTTACCACTGGACCCGCGGGTCGAGGCAGAGCGGGGTGGAGGTGGGTATCGAGCGGAAGAGCCCGGTGGAGTGGGTAGGGCAAAAGGAAGGAGTAAGCGGTATTTCACTGAAGGGGTTAGTTGATGTAGAGGCAGACCACCTGACAGGACGATGTCATGTATTTGTAACGATAAGAGCGTGATGACCATGTGTGTCTTGTTGTACGATTATGTATTTCCACTCTTCGTCGTTGAATGGTGGCGTGTCTAGTCTGATTCAAAGGGGCAATTTTCAACGACAAATGAGCGCGTAAACAGCAAACAAAGGTGTAGAACGCAAACAAAACGTAAGCGAATCGCCCAGATAGGCGATGACTAGACCTTGTGGCGTTGCGGCCGAGTCTCAAGGATGTAGAGGGAAAGGGGCGTCCAAGTGTCGTGTAGATAAGTTGATTCGATACCGCACAAACACGGCGTCCTAACGCGAGCTGGGCTTTCCCAAATCTGCCTGCTACTTTGGCACCAGCGGCCTGCCAACACGAGCTGTGTGTAGTTGTGCCTGTTCCATCATACCGTCCCCTTCATTGCGTCCCGTCCCATTCTGCGGTGACTGTCATCCATCCAGCCAGAAGCGCTCGTGCAATAACTCGGTGATCAAAAGTTCGGAGACAACATATCATATTTGACACAATTTTCCACGCTTTCCACGCTCGCTTGAAGGAACTTCCTCGCCTCGAGGCCCGCCCATACTTTCACCATGGACAAGTCGCCGGACTGGAAGATGGACTTGCTGGATTGCGCGCCGAGTTGGCGCAGGATCGGAAGGGCACTGGAAGAGACGTTAGAAAACGGCGCATTGGAGGGGCCGGGAAGAATATGCGTACCCTGAAAACAAGTCCATCTCCGGATCCAGGTTGCGCCCGATGCCCTCAAGCAAGAGGATAGACAAGACCACGTTGACGAAGTCGCCCTCGAGCCGCACATGATGGGATCGAACCATATCCAACACCTCGTTCAAGATATCTCCAATCTTGATGTTCCCTAGCGCGAAAGTTCGGCTCTTGACCCCGAGTACCAGGTGCTGCATCCTCAACGCGAAGACCTCTTTATCTAGCACGGCGTCCGGTTGGCGACATCGTTCCACCATGAGATGACCCGCTTTGTACCCATCAAACTCCGCCACCGCCTTGAATAATTCGAGGAAATTGGCACGATTCGTCTCGTTTAGTTCAGTCACGAGTCCCGTGTCGATGAAGATGAGTTGCGGACGGTAGCCCTCACGATCGATCTCTTTGAGGGTCTTGAGCCAGGAGGGTTTATCGTGACGGTGAGGACGAAGGCGGGCCAGGACTTCCTCTGTGACGTCGGTAGACTCTTTGATCTCCTTGCTCTTGGTGGTGGGTTTCTCTTCGCCCGACAGCGAGGGAACGGGGAGGTGGGGAGCGCGGTGTTTGAGCGTCGCAGGCTTGTAGAAGCGTACCATGATGTTGCCCGGGTGGAGATCGGCGTGGATGAAGTTGTCCAGCAGTAGCATGTGGAGGAAAGCGTCGAGGCCTTCTTCAGCGATTTCTTTTTGGAAGACACCGCCGCCGTTGTCGAGGAAGTGTTCCATTGGGATTCCCGTGGCGAACTCTTCAACGAGGACTTGTCGGGATGTGTATTGCGTGTAAGGGTAGGGGAACCAGGCGGTAGAGCGATTGCGGAATTTGGTTCGGAAGAGGGTGAGATTGGCGGCTTCAATGCGGAGGTCGAGTTGGAGACGCATCATCTCGCCGAACTGTGCGACTTCATCGGGGAAGGAGAGCCATTCCATCGTGGGGATGGCGTTGATCACGCTGGCGAAGAAGCCCATGATTTTGAGATCTCGTCGAACGATCCGCTCAATCTTAGGGTGGAGGACTTTGATGGCAACGTACGTGGAGGGCACGCGGTGGGGAGTGCTCTTCAGTAAGGGATCCACAGTCCTAAGTGCTCTCGCCCTCATCGTCTGCGGTATGTCCTCGGCATCGTCCTCCGCCGCCGCCAGATCCGGTTTGAGCTTCGCCTTGTAGACCTGAGCAATAGCTCCCACTCCCAGCGGATGCTCCTGGAACTCATCAAAGATCTCCTCAAACGGCATCCCAAAGGACCGCTCAATCGTCTCCTTTGTGACCTTTAACGAATGCGCCGGTGCGTTCGAATGCAACGACGACATGATCATGCACATTTCCGTCGGGAAGATGTCCGTCCGACTCGCCGCCCATTGTCCCAATTTGATGAACGCAGCGCCCGCCCTTTCCATACTGGACACCAAGAATCCATACCACCATAGAGTGCCACCTCGTTCATTGTCCCTCTCCGGTCTCCTCGCACCGAACCATATCGCGGGGACTGAAACCAATACCGGCACAAATATGACCACCAAATGTAGAAACCTCAACCCCGTCGCTAAAGGCTCCCAGATCCATTCATCCACGAACCTGTATACTCCCACTCTGACCTTCTTCGAATTCTTCAGCCGATCGGGTACTTGTTCTGCCAACTCCTTCCGCGATGACTCCAGCATACGCTCCTCATGCGTGAGGCCATCGTGAGTGTCGTCATCTTCTGCGATTTGAACAAAAGCAACGGGACTGAGAGCTGCGAGGAGTGCACCGCCGCTTTTGACCGGGGCGGGCGGCGCGCGAAAGTTGGAGCGGATGAATTGTAGGAGGGAGGTGGGGTTCGTTCGCCGGCCGCTGCTATGGGCGCTGTGGTGGATGTGTCGGAGTATTTGAGGTCGGAGGGTCGGTCGGGCGAGGGAGGAGAGACAGGTCCGCGCGAGGGGTACGGCGGACCGCATGGTGAATGGTAGGGATGTGGGGCTATCGTACGGTTGATCGTATCATGATGGGAAGGTCGTGGCGTCCAGATCGATCTTTGTGGATGATGTCGTGAACTGTTGTTGGCGCATTGTTGAGGCTTGAACGTGTTGGAGGATCGCGAGGTAGCGCATGACGTATCGAATCCCGGTTTCCCATGCGGACCTCACGCCGGTCTTCACATGCAAATTTTCGAGATGCTTGTCTCGTACACATATCCTTCATTTAACAAGTGTCTCCTTCTTCTCCGCAGACTTCATACTCCAAGCTACCAAAATCCGCGTCCTGTTCTGCAATCCGAGCGGAGCTACGGAATCGCTCAGTGGTTCCATCCATGACGGGCAATGACCCTGTCGAGCTTGGCAAATACGACTACAAAGGACGCAACGGGCGACTCATCTGCTCCTTGTGCTCGCTCGCTGTACAATATCCACTCCACTACTCCACGATCTCCGCACTCATCCTACCCAGCTTAATCCTCTCCTTGGCTTCCCGCTCCCTCTCCAAGAAGTCCGCCTGCTCAACTCGACTCTTATCCACATCGACAAAGACGAACAGGAACACCGCGCTCGCCAGACTCAACGCGAAGAGAAAGTAAAATGGCGAGGAGTTGTTGCCCGTCTGATCGATGATGGCTGAAGAAATGAATGGTCCGATAAAAGAGCTCGTCTTCCCAATGATACTAAACAGCGAAAAGAAGAGGAACTCTTTGCCGCGGGGCGTGACTTCGGAGATCATCTGTGGAGCTATGTCAGCCAACTCCTATGCAGAAGGAATGAAGAGCAGGTTAGACTCACCGTCTGACTATAGCTATACCAAGGACAAACAAACAGTCCATAGAAGGTCTGGTACACCCAAACCTCCCACTTGCGATGAAATCCGAAGCTTTGCGTCCAGATGCCAATCATGCCCCACCCGTCCAGCACGATAATTCCCACCGCCACGGCGTTGAACATAGTCTTCGTCGATAGGTTGTAGCGCTTCTGGATGTTCCAAAAGGCAAAGATGCCGACCGCTTGGGCGACGATACCGACGATGAGGAGGTAGGTGAGCTGCAGGGTGTTGTAGTTGACGATTTCGTACTGGAGAGTCGCAATGACTGTGACGGTTGTGTTGAGGGAGTCGCCGAGGAGGAAGTAGCCTGTATTGTTCGTTAGCATTCCAATGCAGCGACCCCACTCGGATGTCGGACTTACCGATGAGGTAGAACAGCGATTGTCTCAACTGCCAGATTTCCTTCATAGCCCTCTGCAACTGCCACAATCCCGCAATAACAATGTTCATCCCCGGATCCTGACCTGGCCGTCTCTTCTCCAGAACAAACCATGGAATAGCCAGCAACAACCACACTCCTGTTGCAAACGCGATCAACACCGACAGGCCATAGTTGTTCCTCTCCGTACTGCGATTCACATCCACGCCGAACAGTACGCCCACAATCACCGCCAGGATGACCACCTCGCCCACACTTTGCACGTAGAACGCCATGTTGCTCAGCTCGTTCCTCTTCATGCTATCCGCATGGTCGTACTCTTTCCTGCTAATCTTGCCCGCTTCAAACTCCTCCGCGCGATCACGAAGTTCTCTTGTGTTTCTTGCGAGACCTGGAAATGCCGCCGTCCAGTAGGTCAGGCATAGCTGGTAGGCGATCAAGCCGACGATGTACAGTCCCAGTCCAATTTGCCAATCGTCCACAGTATGCACACTCATCCAGCCGAATCCAACGCCCCACGCGACCAGCGATAGTACGATGAGGATGTTCGGCCGGAAAGTGCCAAAGTCCGCGTATGAACCTAAGATAAGGAAGATGACAATCTGGATCGCGAAGCTGATTCCATTGCATAACAAGATGACCGAGTTGATTGTGCGATTCGAACCCGCAAAGGGAACCATAGTGTTGTCCGCCCCGCCGATCTTGATGGCATATTGATTGAGCAAGTTCTGAGCTGCAGTTGGCGCAAAGTTGAAGAGCGTCAGGCCATTGTTGCCGATGTAGTAGGCATAGTAGGACCAGATCTCGTAGCGGGAGGTCTCGTAGGCGGGGTCGAATTGGTCGGGAGCGATGGGTGGAGGGTCAGAGAGAGTGTCGTCGTTGATGGAGCCATCTTCGTCTTTGGTTATGGCGCCTTTGGTGGGATCGAGGGAGGCTGCGATTGCGCCAGGGATCGTCGCGTCGGGGACGGACATCGTCGTTGTGGAGGTGGGTTGGAAGAGGTCAGAGATAGTAATGGAACATTGGGATGAAAGCGAGAGAGGTGTAGTGGGGGTAAGAGATAGTAAAAGAAATGAAGGTTGTGAATCCACTGCTGATGATCAGAAGAGAATACGCAAAAAGCCCTGACCTAAAGCTGCTTCCAGATCATCATAAACAGACGCCACGGTGGGTGGCAGTTGCCGCGATGGAGTTCTCGACCAGGCTGTGAGGAGCTCTTTCGGACTTGACGTCGTTCTTAGCCCTCTCACAGTCCAGGAAGGGCTTGCATCGTGTGCCTCTGCTTCGAAATTTCTTCGACTTTCCCGGGGGCTGTAGGTGGGTGGGGGCTCACGGTAGCAGGGCGTCATTGCGTCAAGCTGCTGTTTACATATCGTGAAAGTCTTGTGTTGAATTGGCAAGAAAGCTTGGCATTTGGCGTTTCCCTGTAACGCCACGATCGGGTAGTTCTACTCCCGCAAACGTCAGTTTGCCTCGTGGCGATACGGAGTAGCCGGGAACATGCGCAGGGCTGAACCTCGACGAACAGGGTAGATCTTGTCTTGTTCGAACTTCGTTCCGAGTGGAAGATGCGGGTGTGAAAGTGCAGTCTGTGCTGGTCAAAAGCATTATCTGTATATGCTGTGATCGTCTTGAGCAGTTTTCACACTGATTGCATGGCCTGGGCCTTGTCGACCCTCTGGCTGCGACGTAAATCGGCAACACGAGTTCACTCGCGTTGTCTTGGTATGTACACCCTTTAGCTTCCGTTCTGGCCAGGCCAACCAAGCGCATCTTTTCCTGCAAGGCTTGAGAGCTCTGCGATTCCGCCAGGGCGCATGAAATCTCCTACACCTTGCACTCAGTTGGTGCGGAGCCGCACTGTGGACTGGAGAACGGCCAAAACCGGTGTGCGGTGCCTCCGCGGTCTCGCTCAATTTGCACTGCACGACTCTTGGTCCTCAATAACTTGAAATGTGCACCTCGAGGAGGAGGACGGAGGTACTTCCTTCTCCGTCCTGAGACGGTCGAGGCGGTCGACTGAAGAACTACTGAGCTACTACTGCCTCGACTTCCAGTCCCCCTCGCGTAGCGCCTCCTCCCCTTAGATTCAACGACCAGCAGTATCCTCGGATGTACCGGTCGAGTTCCTCGCATATATGCCTAGAGCCGCGAGCTTCCATTGACCATGGCCGTTCTTCGAACACTGCTCTGTTCTACTGGCGTCGCCTCAAATTTGTATGACCACTGTCCCTTGTCTGCACTCCGTTGAGCAATAGCCCGACCGTAGCTGTTCCGCTTGGCATTCCAGTTTCGCTCCTCCAATGGTCACTCCTAGCCCTGCTATTCTTTGCCCCTCTGCTGTTGCCTGCCTCGTAGTACATTCCGCTGTCGGTCGTCTTTCGAGAACTATGCTGGCGTAGATGATCGGTCCGGACAACTTGATAAAGATGTCAGATTGTTCGCGAATTGGTAAAAGCAAGGGTTTCGAGTCGTGTGCAGTAGTAGGAGGTCCCAGTTCCAGCTGCAAGATGTGGGAGGTACTAGCGCCGGATGGTCCCGAGCAAAATATCACCACACTTCGTCATTTCTCCATGAATTCGTGGTGCGACATCGGCTTCACTTCTTTCAACGCGAACGTCACATTCGACAACAGCCATCTTCGCCTCTGGCCTACAATTCTTTCCGCCATTGGTCTAATCGTGTCTCCTTCAGGGACAGCCGTGGAATAGACACCGATCAATGAAGAGCTCCCGTTAAATTCGAGAAACGTTGCAGAAACATAAAAAGCCGCTTCAATGGCTGGCAACACAAGGGATGTCCGCCCGGACCCAACCTCAGATCTACGGTGGTCCGACTACCGAGGGGCAATCCACGAGGTCTTCGCCGCCAATGCATTGAAACATCCGGATCGATCCTGCGTTGTGGAAACGGCATCATCCACATCACCCGAGCGAGACTTCAGCTACAAAACCATAAACGAGTCCTCCAACATCCTCGCACATCACCTGGTCGGCAATGGCGTACAGCGAGGAGAGGTGGTCATGGTCTACGCTCACCGAGGTGTGGACCTCGTCGTGGCGGTCATGGGAGTGCTCAAGGCGGGAGCCACGTTCAGTGTGATAGATCCAGCGTATCCTCCTGATCGGCAAATCATCTACCTGGAAGTCGCGCAGCCGAGAGCATTGGTCAACATCGAGAAGGCTACGATTGACGCTGGGCAGCTAGGCCCGACGGTGAGAGAGTACATCAGCAACCACTTGCAACTCCGCACAGAGGTCCCTGCTTTGAAGCTGCAAGATGATGGGACTGTTGTTGGAGGCTCAGTGGCAGGTGGTTCCGATGTCCTCCAGGATCAAATCTCCAGGGAGGCGGACCTGCCAGGCGTCTTGGTGGGACCGGACAGCACGCCAACACTCTCATTCACATCTGGCTCGGAGGGACGACCAAAAGGTGTGAAAGGACGTCATTTCTCGCTTGCTTACTACTTTCCCTGGATGTCTGAACGTTTCAATCTCACCGAGAACGAGCGCTTCTCAATGTTGAGTGGCATTGCACACGATCCGATTCAACGGGACATCTTCACACCCCTCTTCTTGGGCGCAAGTCTGATCGTGCCTCCAGCAGAAGACATCACCTTTGACAGACTAGCAAAATGGGCGAGTGTCAACGCCATCTCGGTCACTCATCTCACTCCAGCAATGGGACAGATCCTCCTCGGAAGCACAGAGCCCAAGATCGAGAGCCTGCGCAACGCTTTCTTCGTCGGAGATGTGCTGCTCAAGCGTGACTGTCGGCGATTGCAACAACTTGCGCCCAACTGCAGAATCAAGAACATGTACGGTACCACCGAGACGCAACGAGCTGTCAGCTTCTACGAGATTCCATCTCTGAATGAGGATGCCAGCTACCTTGAGAAGATGGGTGATGTCATCCCAGCTGGAACTGGTATGTTGAATGTACAACTCTTGGTCGTCGATCGTGAGAAGAAGGAGCGACAGTGTGAGGTTGGTGAGATCGGTGAGATCTACGTGCGAGCTGGTGGTCTTGCTGAGGAGTACCTGGGAGATCCTGCAAAGAACGCCGAGAAGTTCGTGGCCAACTGGTTTGTCGATCCCCAGCGATGGACCGCAGAAGACAAGCAGCGAGTGGCAGAAGCTGGCAAAGCTGAGCCCTGGCGAGAATGCTACTTCGGACCTCGAGACCGCATGTACCGCTCTGGAGATCTTGGTCGTTACATGCCTGACGGAAACGTCGAATGTGTCGGCCGAGCAGACGATCAAGTCAAGATCCGTGGTTTCAGGATCGAGCTGGGCGAGATCGACACTCATCTCAGCCAACATCCTCTCATCCGCGAGAATGTCACGCTCGTGAAACGAGATCACAACGAAGAGCAAATCCTTGTTTCGTACTATGTGCCAGACATGCAGAAGTGGCGGGAGTGGTATTCTGAGAACGTGGAGCAGAAGCAGCAGCAGACTGGATCTGGAGGCGTTCGCCGAAGGGTGTCGGCTCAGGAGACGATGGGGGTCGCGGAGCGGATGAAAATTTTTGGGCTTTTAACGCTGAATGCTCGACAAAGGCTGAAGGAGAAATTACCCACATACGCCGTGCCTACGCTCTTCATTCCCATGCTGCGTCTACCCTTGACGCCGAACGGCAAGGTTGACAAACGAGCGCTACCATTCCCAGAGCAAGCCGACATTCTGGGAGCGACCTCCAAGGCAGACGATATTGATGCCCGAACCGAGACCGAATCTGCATTGGCCGAAATCTGGGCCACACACCTCAAGACTCGCAATCAGACTTCGGAGACCTTGCCCAGAGACACCAGCTTCTACGATCTCGGCGGAGACAGCATCATGACTGTGCAAATCGTGCCCAAGATCAATCGTCGATGGCAGGGTGCGAACATTCCCATGTCGGTCATGGCTGGTGGCCAGCCGACTCTCAAGAGTGTCGCACGCTACATCGACCGCTCTCTGAACCCTGTGGACCTTCGTTTGGACGCTGGTGACGGGCAAGATGAGCAACAAACCGAGCACTATTCCAACGATCTGCCCACACAGATAGCCGCACTTCCACAGACCATCGCTAGCAGTCCAATGCGCAGCTCCAAGGATGGCCTCATCATCCTTCTGACCGGCGCCACGGGCTTCCTGGGAGCCTACACCCTACACGATGCCCTACACGATGCCCTCATGCGCAAGTCTCCCAACCACGTCTACGCCCACGTGCGCGCCTCATCCGTCGAAGCCGGCACTGAGCGCATCCGCCAAACCTGCACTGCCTACGGCCTATGGCAGGATTGGTGGCTCACAGAAGGCATCCTAGAAATCGTGATCGGAGATCTCGAGAAACCCCAGCTCGGCATGTCCTCTGCCGATTACACTCGAATCTCCACCGACGCCGACCTGATCATCCACAACGGTGCTCGTGTACACTGGCTCCACCCTTACTCTACCCTCAAGTCGGCCAACGTGCTCTCCACGCTCGAATGCATCCGTCTTTGCGCGACCGGAAAGTCCAAGCGCCTTGCTTTCATCTCTTCCACTTCCGCCCTCGACACTGAACACTTCCTCAAGCAGTCAGACTCTGGCACGCCCGTCTCGGAATCCGACAACCTCGCCACCTCCGCACAGGGTCTGGGAACAGGCTATGGTCAGACAAAATGGGTCTCCGAATGCCTCATTCGCGAAGCCTGCCACCGCGGGCTGAATGCCGTTATAATTCGCTCCGGATATGTCATGGGCCACTCCCAGTCTGGTGTCAGCAATACTGACGACTTCCTCGTGCGCATGCTTAAGGGTTGCATTCAGGTCCGCGCTCGACCGGATGTGAGCAATACCATTAACATGGTTCCTGTGGACCGCGTAGCACGGCTGGTCAATGCGGTCGCTTTCAACGCGGAGTCAGGGAGCCTCGCCCACGTGGATGCCAGGCCACGCTTGACCTTCAACGAGTATCTTGGCTTCCTGGAGGACTTCGGCTACACTGTCCCTCTCGTCCCGTACGCCGAGTGGAAAGCCAAGGTCGAGACTTATGTCGAGACGATCCCTCAGACCGGTACCGACGAGCTGGCGCTTCTCGGGCTGTACCACATGGTCACCGGCGACTTGCCCTCCGCCACCAAAGCACCGAACTTGGACGATGCGAACGCGCAGAAAGCGTTGAAGGCTGATGAGGCGGAGCAGGAGAGTGGTACGCCGAGTGCGGTGGATGAAGAGAGTGTGGGTAAGTATATGTCGTTCTTGGCGAAGAGGGGATTCATGCCGACGCCGGAAGAGAAGGGCAGAAGGGCATTGCCGGACGTGGTGTTGGGTAAGGAGCAAGTTGAAGCGCTGAATAAGGTCGGTGGGAGAGGAGGTGGGAAGTCATAGGCGGAACATGGAGAATAGAAGAAATGTGCGGTCACTTGATAGATCGGTATGACATCTTCATTGACTTCAGCCAGTCTTCCCGACTGGCGAGTTCGAGAGTAGATTCAGAACAGTGAAAGGAAATCTAGTGCTGCTTGTCGATACTCAACCTTGTTCGGTCTCCACTCGAGCTTTGCATCGTTGTGTGACACAGGGCGGCGATGCGCGCTTTCCAAGTCTGGTTTCTGCCATCGCACTGCCAAGGTGACTCGCCTGACGTGTCCAAGAATAGCGACGACCCAGTATGCGAGTTTTGTGAAGGCGATCTTTGCCATGTCGCCTCGCGACAAGCGAAAGTGAAGTAGAAAGATAATGGGAGACCCGACGACGGCTGAACACCAAGCAGTGTCGACTATCGATAGCCATTCAGTCGAGAGAGAGGCTCGGAGAGACGCCGGAGAAGATCCAGAAGCGGTACATGTCCGATGCACACGATAGGGCGTAAGGTATGCTGTTCTGGCCGGAGTGGTCATCGTTTGCTTAGTCAGAGTCAAGCCCTGGAATCCATGGATCTCATTCCAGACGCCAACTCCCTTCGTCCACCGTTCAGCCGACTTGCTCAATCATCTCAGACTTGCCATCGAGACGATGCATATGGCTCTCTTGACTCCGCAGCGATAGATCGCTCACATCAACATTACGAGCGCATTAGACGACCTCTTACAGCCACCACTGCGCACATGGGACTGGAGGGTTGACCGCTCTCGGTCTTGTCGAGGAGGTACCGTGGCCATGACAGACAGGCACGTTCCAAGCCACGATTTCGAACCCACAAATGACTGCCTTGCCATCAACAATCCTCTCTCTCGCCGCATCTTGACAAGGCTGGCCCTGAAGATCCTTGGACGATTTCGCAAACCTGACGGCGTTTGTACCCCTCTGTCGAGGCACATTATCGTCAAGTCGGGCCCACGAGTGCACCCGACCGAGGCTGCTACTATGAGGTTTGTCGCGGAGAACACATCGATCCCAGTTCCCCGTGTTCATTGCTCGTTTGTGCATAAAGGCCGTGCGTTCATCGTGATGGAAAGGATTCCAGGCGCCGGGATGTCTGCCGTCTGGACAAGTCTCCCTGAAGCAGCTCGCCAAAGAGTGTACTCTGAATTGAAAGCTATGTTTCAGGAACTAAGAGCGCTGCGACCAGACCCAAATACGGGGGTGCAGAGTTGCGTCGGAGGTCCCCTGCGAGACTTCCGCATTACACAGCGGCCATGCTTTGGCCTTTCAAGACGATCCACGATTTCCATCTCTGGCTGAGAGGAGGGCTGCGTCTATCCCAGGCTCAGCACAACGTGGAGGACGACGAATGGCATGACATCGAAAAGATGGCCGCAATGCAGGACGCATCGTGGCCACCTCCGGTTTTTACTCATGGTGATCTCAACCCATTCAACATCCTCATTCGAGGCGGCACAGTTGTTGGAGTCATCGATTGGGAATTTTCTGGTTGGTATCCTTGCTACTGGGAGTTCACCTCCGCCTAGCTTGGGAACATTACGCGAACGGACTGGCAAGATGCACTGGGTCAATTCCTCGAGGAGTACCCTGCGGAGCTTGACATGGAGAGGATCAGGCAGAGATGGTGGGGTGAAGTATATTGACGACAGCACGTATGGATGTGATCCGACAGCAGTCTCATGCACAAGTCTCCTTTCGCTCGGGCAGATCCCACGTTGGCTTCGGCTCCAGCACAAGGCCCCCCTGCCGATACCTTCCAGCTGCAGTCTTTGCTCCCACGTATTGCCTCGCCGTCGATTCGACCTCAGCCCAGTCCAGACGAGAAGTTCCCACAGCTCGACCATCCCTCGCCAACTCTGCTAGCGCATTGGCAATCCAGGTGCGGCATCTCCAGTCCGGATCATTCTGAACAACGGGAATGCGGCGTAGGATTTCCACCAACCGAGCTTGGTCTGTTATCTTTGCGACGAGAATCCGAGCAAGCAAATTGTTCGTGGCTCGGGCATTGGAGAGCTCGGTCTCTTCGTATCTCCATCACTCTGTGGGGGTGTTCCGAATGTGGTATCGTTTGCCTGGCACTTCTGATGATTTTTCGTTCTTCGGCCCAACAAGCAGACCCCAATGATACCTATCGACTTTTGAGTTGCTGTCAAATCAGTGGTGCTTGAATCTCCTTACCTGCGCTCCTCGTTGTTTACTACTCCGCTAGGATAGAGTGCGACATACAAACGAGGCTTGCCGGATGGCATTTTCCTTTGAGATGTGTTGAGTCCGGACGATGCTTCCAGGACGCTGTGAGCTGATAAAAATGCCTACCAAACCAGACACTGAAGCGAACGTTCCTGATATTTAATCACGAGCGTGAGCGATCTGTGTGAGGGCCTAGTATGCCGGATTTAGATGAGGCGTGGCAAGCAAGTTCTGTTCATCACGTCGATCAATCATGTTCTTGGGCCGACAACATACGGGGTCAAGCTGATACACCCGCTAATGGCTCAGCGCTTGCGGGATTGGCGGCACTGCATTGCACGGGACAAGCGCGCCATCCACAACTGGGTGAATTCTGGCATTGTCTGCAGCCATTGAGCTGTAACCGCCATCCTCAAACGAGCTCTGTGAAACAGCAGAACGGACAGACAGGCCCAATGCCTGTGGACAGGGGCTCCCGACTTCGCAGCTAATATGATCGATCGGACTCGTTTGACATCAACAGCGAAAACCAAAGCAGGTATGTCACAAGCATGAGATACCGGCAGAGGCCTGGAGACAAGTCTTCATTCCATCTGGTCGATCTCATAACATCCTCATCGCCAAGCAGCGCGGCCTGTCAGTGCCATGCTGTCCCTGTCCACTGCCAGCTGCACCGTGTAGTTCTAGCATTGAATCGCGATGTTCCTGCCTCCATTTGGCCACGACACGATGAGAAGACGTGTGCTTAAACATCAGCAAGAAGTGATGACAACATTGACCTCAAGAAGGAATTTACCAACGACATTCTCTTCAACTCCGTCGGCGATTGCCGGTTCTCATTGCTGGCATAGTCTTGAAGACACCGCTTCACGTCGGTGTCGGGCTACATTGGTCTTCAGCCCGTCATACATGAGGCCGTCGCCGTTACCGGTTGGCCCCTGCTCTGTCCAGACACCACCCAGCTCGCTGCGGGTCTTGAAGATTGTAACCTTCGGCGAATAGGGACCTCGTAGCCGCAAGGCCTGCCATACCGCCGCCGAGGACAGCGACTTTGGTGTTCTTCAGTTCGGACATGTTGAGGAGCTTCCGGTGATCTTGACAGACCGGAATTGACGGCGATAATGCTGATGAAGAGGAGACGAAACTTTGTCGAGGGCATCGAAATGTCCTGTTTCATCGGGTGCATCGTGGCCGTGACCCTTACACTGTAATTCGTTGAATGCCGCTCGACGGTAAGTAAGATTTGGATATATGGTATCGACTGCGTGGCTCCGGTTGGATGTTGTTGGTCGTTTATTGTCGGAATGGAAGTAGTCTGCTGATCTGGAGAGCTGACTTTGAAGGCAGCAAGTGTAAATCATATATGAATTGTATGCCAGGTGTAGCAGGACGCTGAGTCTTGCCATCGTGTCTTGGTGGTTTTGAACATGTCTTGATGCTCTCGACTCGGAGTCATACCGATATGTAAGACTTCCTCGCCGCTCCAAGACCGCGACAGCCACTGTCTACGGGGTGAGACACAAGCCTCAGGACCAATGCCAGAAATTGTCGTCCTCATCCAGACTCCGGACTGACAAAGCATAGAGCATCCATTGTGTTGCTGTCATTGTAGTGATAGGTCGTGGTCCCAAACTGGCTCCATCCGAGGCGTTCATATAGTCTTGCCGCGACTTTGTCCTTTTCCAGTGCGAACAAGACAAGTCTCATATTCTTGTCATGACTCCACGCCACAGCGAGATCGATGAGCTTCCCAGCAGCGCCTAGCCCTCTGCTGTCAGGGTCGACAAAGAGCCTCTCCAGCACAGCAACAGCGCTTGGATCATCGGGGTGGGTTTGCACCCATAGCGCCACTGCGACATCACTCTCTGGAGTCTTGCTGCTGGCTGCGACATGGCCGACGATTTGGCCGTCCTTCTCGCATACCCATGCTTGCTGTATGTCGTCGCCGGTAAGAAATACCATGGCCTCCGAGACGCCCTGCACTGGGTATCCGTCCTTGTCGTACACTTGGCCCAAGACGTTCACACAGGCGTCCAAGTCACTGTTTGATCGCGGCCGAATGGTCCATGGTTTGCCTTGCATGGTACCTCGAGATGTGGTCTCACGACGATTCTGGACGAAGGCGCCAAACTTGCTTGACGGGTAAGAGTCCACGTAGTCCACATGATCCACATGGTCCACGTAAGGTAGTATTCTATCCCAATGGACGGAAATGCGTGTATACATTCAATCACAATAATCTTCCGACGCATGCGACCAGCTCCTCCCATACTTTTATTAGGTATCATCACGACTCCGACGACTCACCGCTACAGCTACATCTCATCTCCCCAGCTCGTGGCACCGGACACGAAGCAGCATGTTTGATTGCCTGGTCGCTGCCCCATCAGATTGGGCACCGGACAATGCATTAATGCATCCGAGTAGTACGACAGTACCTCTTATCTTAATCGTGCGGCTGATGAGCTCAGATTTCAACCGGTCAAGACCGCTGCACAGCATAGTTGGTCGCTGCCTGACACTACGGAAGGTAACGAACGCATCTTCGTCTTCCAAGGGTCCCGAACACTCGTCCTTCCACCATTTCGGCGTGCCACCAACATCTCCTCGTTCAAATGTCTGGTGCCTGGATGTTCCTTCCTTTGAGACAACTGATCTCTAGGCAGGCTCCTCAGGGTCCTCCGCCGTGGCTCACGCAGACATTGGCGAACGCATCAACGGGGACGATAGGTGGGTGTTCATTCCCGAGCTGGAATGCATTCAAATGCTTGAACACACAGCTTACCTATGACAAGACATTACCACTGCAGTCGCGCCGTCAGAAAGTCCGGACCTCACTGTGACTACCCCAACACTCGAGATATCAACGAGAAGCGCAACGTTCGACGATCCGTCTGCCCTGACTTCGGATGGATCACAGCCTCCGACTACGGTCGAAGGAGCAGATGTCCTGACTGCAGACGGCCCAGAAGCCATTCCGACTCAAGCTTCGAATCCGGATGGTTTTGCCAACGTACCCGACGAGTCGCCATCCAAAGGACTCTCATTCGAAGCCAAACTCGGGCTTGGCTTGGGTCTTGGTCTCGGCATTCCGGCATTCCCATTGTTCTTGCCCTGCTGGCCTTCTTGATCGTCTACGTTCGTCGGCGCCGGCGGCTTAGCACCAACCAATCACAAGCAGCTCTACTTCAACACCCAGGCTCTGTTCGCAAGGTCCAGTCTGAGCTCTTCATGGTCGAGACACCACGTGCTCAAGCTTCTTCTGTTGTGCCTCGATCTGCAGATGGTCTGGACTACGAGCATGTTCCTGTTCCTTTGGTCGGGCCAAGGGAGCAGTTTTCTCGCATTGACACCGAAGATCGCATGCATGACCACGAGTATCCGATGAACTTTGTACCGTCTGGACGGCCGCAAGCCATCTCCCGTAAACCCGTTGGCAGCACCGCGGAGCCATTTGAGCCCAGCGAGCGGCAGAGCCTCGATCTGAATAGCGCCAGGGCTGGAGGCGAGCGTAGAAGTCGCGCGTCCCTGTCGATGCTGCGGATCCCTGCTTCGAGGGACCCTTCGCCTGGACTCGGCCACAATGGAATCTCGCCGGTCTCGCCGGTCTCGCCAGTCTCGTCACTGGAACAAACGGAGAGCAACTCTGGTCAAGGAAGAGATATATCTCCGAGGGGATGATGCAAAAGCTTTTTTCAATATCAATGACGATCATGGCAGGCAAGGTCAATTACGAATGCCAGCAGAACAAAATTCTGGCCGGTAAGAGCTGGGATGGAACAGAGCTGACGACAACGCTGTGGAAATGGACGTGACGTCTGCAAGCGCCTCGTCTTCCTTGTTTCGCTGACCCAAGTCAAGTCAATTATCGTGTCATCTTCCTCACCGCCACTTTGCTGGCAAACTGTCCAGGGTCCTACCCACGTGGGGCTGTTCCCGCCTGCGTCGACTTCACGACCATCGCTGAGCAACGACACGCGACTGTGCGATTGCGCTATCCCGTATCAGCACGATCCATGATATCGGCGTCCATTGCAGCGAGTGATAGATGATTTTGCCACTCAGACTGTGGAAGCCCTTGCCAGACATCCCTGACGGCGGAGCTGGCGTTGGGGAACCCTCTTCGCCTGAGCTTCGGGGATGACTAAATCGACTTCACTTGTAAGCATTCCTGCATGATTAGACCTGGTGGAACGCATGTCGCTGAGATTGGCCAATTGTTCCTGAGATGCTTTCACGCGCTGCAGTCGCGGCATGCTTAAGTCAATGCGGTTTGCTTGGCGAGGCATTCATATGAGCTGCGGCAGCCTCACCTCCATGCTTCCAAACCTTGAGGTCAAGATGCTTCTCACCTTACTCCAGAGCATTTCACGTCGTCTGGTTGAAGACTGACTCGGCGTCGGGGCACAAGGGCCCCCAACGTACCTAGCAAGGATTGTTCTCGGGCCAGAACTTAGAAGGGTGGACCATGTGAGGGAATCGGCCGGAAGAGCAGGTCATCTCACACCTCATTGACGCGATGAACGGATGGACCTTCTAACTATGCCAGCTTGGAGTTGTCCGCTTGGCTGTGCCTGCAGATGCCCCAAAAGCGAACGAATGAAGATGGATTGTACAAGCAGCGGGCCTCCTTGTCAGCGCCTGCCATGCGCCGTTCCCATGCGCGGCGCTACCGAACATGTTTGTTCGTATAGCAGGATAAGAAGGACCTTTACTGCTGCATGAGCCTTTGCCGTGCTTGAGCTCTGCGCTTCACCCTCGACCCAGTAGTCAGCATGGATCACCACGAGAAGAGAGTGGACTCTCCCAACACGGCCTCGGAGGGCTTACACCTTGCAATCGTCAATAGTGAGTTCCCTTCTTCTCCACACGCCTTGCAAGCTAATCCATGCCAGAGCACATCGCTCACCCGAGGAACGCGAAGGATCTGTCCCCTGTGAACTACGCTTACGACTGGCTGAAAGACCATCCCGCTCCGTTCCTCACGAGTCCCAAGCTACATTGGAACTTGAGCAAAGTGAAGCCACCACTGCCGCTCACTCCCCCATACAGCGACCACGAAAAAGAAAGTCCCGCATATTCAGGCGAGAATGCTTTCGACATTCACCCTCAAAGGGCCGGCCTTCCCTGGCATACGTCGCTGCCGAGATGTAGACAGAATCGCCACTGGAGAGCAGGGCTTGACATCTCAACTAAGACACTACAGCTGTATGCTCACGATCCACAGATCTCTGGCGCGGTCAGAAGCAATGGGGTCTCCCTTGCGAAAGTTGCAGCTCGCGAGCTAGAGACCAAGGAAGAGGATCGTTTCACAAAGTTCGGCATCTACCTCTTTCCAGAGGCGAACAAGAAGAGGATGGAATTGCTTGCGGCCACGATCGTTCACATTGTGATATTTGACGACTCTTGGGAAATGCACAGCGGAGATCAACTCTGCGTAGTTCGCGACGACTTCATCGCCCGTCTTAAAGGCACTCCGCTCAACGCTACAACACCCAAAACCGCGAAATGCAACTCCCTCCTGAGTAGCCTGAACTTTAGCTTTCTCAATCGCTGCAAGAGCACCACCTCCAAACGAGCCTCTCTGCAGTTTACAGCAGCGAGTCAAACTCCTTTGCAGGACAACATCGACTGGACCGTCCAAGGCCTGAAAGCCTGCGACGCACACGGCGACACCGGCGGCCAGGAAGTCATCGACCGCTTCATCGACTTCTGCAACCACATTCCGCCGCAAAGAGACTTCAGGTCCTTGGGCGAGTACCTCGCTTATCGACGCATCGACGTTGGCATTCCGTACGTATCCTCATTCTCTCGACTTCATGCAGCTCTACTGACATGCCGGCAGGTACATGCTAGCCTGCGTGAAATTCTCCCTCGCCTCCTCCGTCCATATCGAAGCCCCCCACCTCACCAGATTCCTGCAGCTCATCTCCGACCACATTTCCTTCGTCAACGACCTGGCTTCCTTTGAGAAAGAAAAGCGCGCGCTCGACGAAGGCAAGATCGTGTACCTGATGAACGCAGTCGACTTGATGAAAAACCTCCTCTCCTTGCCTTCCCACGACGACGCAAAGAGGTTGACGTTTGCCATGCAGTTGCAGGTTGAGACGGAGATGTGTGCGGAGATGGAGAGGCTGGAGGACAGCGGAGCGTTGAGCGCGGAAGAGAAGAGATTCTTGGAGGCGTGCGTGGTGATGTGTGCGGGGAACACGTTCTATTCGACGGTAGGGAGGAGGTATGGTGGGGAGAAGGCAAGGATTCCGGCTTGAGAGAGGGCCTGAGGTGCTTTCAACTTTGGCGAGTGTACTTTTGAGGATTGTGCCTACCTTAATGGATGAACATCACGCTGCATGAGGCATGATTGACGATTTGGGGAATCCGCATGGAGATCTAATTGCTAGGGATAGCTTTAATTTTATCCAGGCATAACGAGACTGCCTTTCACACGTCCTTTCCGAGTCTGTCAAGATTGCAGTGCTGTCTAAGTGGCTGTCACTCAGCTCGCGGGCAGTCGCTAGTGTCTCTCAAATAGCACTGCTTTTGCCCACTGCATATTGCGCAGGCTGTCTTCGTTTGAGGGATCCCCAGCCCTCTTCCTCACAAGCAACCCGCCGCTAGACTTGTCCTGCGTTCCGGCAGCCTTGGCCAGAACCATGAATTCCAAGACACGCCTGTCCAACCTGCCCCTGAACAGATTGACGAACCTCATAAACTCCATACCCTCCAGCGAGATTGCAGCGCGGATCTCCTCGTACGTAGGAAAGCCCTTCCTCTCGATCTGGCACGCCCTGATCTGGGGTTTTGCATCCTAAGCACCTTTCCTCAGAATTCTCCCACTCGCCTTGTCCTGCATGCCCGCCGCCTTTACAAGCGTGATAAACTCCGCACTTCGCTTGTCCACCCTTGCCTTGAACAAACTGACTAGCTGCTTGATCTCGATGCCCTCCGCCGGAATCGCAGCACGGACATCTTCCAATGTGGGAAAGCCCTTTTTCTCGCCCGCGGCTGCCGAGGCGGGACTGCGCGCGGGACTAACGGCACGAGAACCACTTGGCGTGCCGCGGGATGGTGAGCCGGGCGGAGACTTGTGAAGCTTGATCTTGGGGCGTGGAGCGCGAGATGTGTCGGTGTCGGAGCCGGCACCAGTGGCCATTTTGGACACGGCATGTCCATTAATGCCCTTGGCGCGCTTCCGACTCGATTCGTTCCCACTAAGATCCGATGCATCGGGCGAGCCTGGTCGCTTGGAGCTAAGGCGAGAGATGTCACGCTTCTCTGGTCGTCCGCTGGGAGTGTTGGTTCCACGAGACGAAGCGCCAGATTTGTCGCCAGTGAGAAGAGCGGCTGCCTTCTTGGCCTCTTCCTCCTTCTTTGCGTCCTCTGCGGCCTTCTCGCGCTCTTCATCGGAGTCTGCAGACTCGCTCGTGCTGGCGTACGGGTCTGCGTCTGAGTCATCCGAGTCGTATTGATTCTGGTGCTCCTTCTTGCGAAGTTGCTTGCGCAGACGCTTGTTCTTCTTCAAGTCATCACGCTCTGCCATCTGTCTACGCCTCTCTTCTTCTACGGGGTCCACGTCTTCCTTCTTGACACCCGTACCACCCAAGCCTGCGTCACGCATCTCCAGATAGATACGCCTGGCAATGTCATCTCCATCCTCGCCATCCTCGCCCTGAAACAGCATACCCTCGTCGTCATCTTGAAACTCATCCTGGACATCAAGATCGAGCATGTCTTTGTCTGCTTGAAAGTCTCCGTCGTCTACCTCGCGCTTGGACTCATCATCGTCGAGCTCGAGAGATCGAGCGCGATGTTCTTGGATCTTCTGGCTTCGCAGTTGCTTCCGCGCAACCTCATTCGCCAATTGCGTACCAAGTGCCCATCTCGGCATGTTGAACTTCTTTGCCAAGTGCTTTTCGACCTCCTCGGAATCCATAGCGTTCACCTTGTTGGTCTGTATGAATTTGTACCACTTCTCGATCGGCACCATTTGGAAGCCTCCTTCTGCTAGCACCAGCATAATACTGTTCTCCGACAGGGCTTGCTCGTAGCTTCCCACCCACACATTCTTTCCCTCGAAATCCTCAAGATGCCAAGGTCGAGACTCTTCGTATCGTAGCTGCTGTCGCTTCATCCGCACGGGATCTGTATTGTCCCTGCCCTCTTCGACCTTTTTCTGGGTCTTCTTCTTTGTCGGTCTGCTTGCTTCGCCTCCAGTTGGGGCGATCAGCTTTTGGTTCTCCTCCCGCTCGGCCTGTCGCTCTGCCCGACGTGCTGTCATCTGCTCTCGCTCTTTGTCGTCCCCGCCGGAGTTGGCATCGGACAGATCAGCGGTCTCCATCTTGTCCCGTGCATAGCGGCGATGTAAGCGCATGGGTCGGACGAATTGAGACTCGTCGTATGGATTGATTTCGAACGGCTTGCCTGCCGCATCTGTCCGGCTGTGAAGTTTGAGGGCGTGGTAGCGAATGCCTTTGTCGAGCGAGGAGCGTTGGATCGTGATGTCGTATTCGTCGTAGCTCCCGTTCTCGTCGACGTTGGCGCCTTGCTGATTTGAAACATTTGTAGCTCCATTGGACTTTGCATGCGCGTTGTGATGGGCCGCCCCGTTGGCAGCAGCCTTCTGTGCTGGGGCTGGAGCCTGCTTTACGACCTTTTTCCTGCCGGTGTTGAAGATGCTGACGGCAGGCTTCGCACGTCGTGCAGCTGCAGGAGGTCCGCCAGCTCTCGGAGTCCCTGAGCCGGGCCCGGATGACGCCTGGGCCGGAGACGCGCTCATGATGGAGCGGTGGTCGTGAAGTCGTTCTCGCGAGATTTCACAGCGATCGAGGTGATGAAGCGGTCGTGAAGGAGATGAAGCCGGGTGATATTTCGCGAATGATGACTACAGTTCACTGGCGTGCGTGGGACGAGGCGCGACTGAGTTGGTGGAATGAATGCGGACGTGTCTTTGTTCAGCAGCAAGGGCGAGACATGCAGTCGGAGCAATGAGCGCATACGGTAGAACTGTATGATGAATGCTAGTCTTCCGCGGGAGGGGGAGCGGCCGATCCCGAGCCGTAGCCGATCGTTCAAGCGAACATTGATTGGCACTTTCGATGGAAACATCATCAATGTCAACATCATCCGCGAGAACACCAACGGCGCAGACATGAGCGTGGAACTACGAGAGATCTTGCTGCTGCCAGGCGAGACATGAACCCTCCTTCGCGACGTCCTCATTAATTCCGGATTGCTGCTTCCATTTCTGATCATACGCACCAACGGACCGACCGCTAACGATGGACGACTCCCTGGAAGACCGCATCAGGCGAATGGTCTTACTCAACGACTCTGTACCGGATGACACAGCAAGCAATCGGTCAACTGTACGGCTGCCACCACCAACAATCAATCACCATCAGAAGCAAACATCCGTCAATGGTGCAAGCACTTCATCACCACACAACCAAGGCTTCCCTCCATCCAACATGACGAACGCTGCTCTGCAGCCACCTCCTCCTGGCATGCGGCAAATGGCTCCTCGACAGAATGGTAATCACGCCGGACCAACATTGTACGCGCAAGCTCCAGCTCCCCGGGCCATGCCTCCGCCGCGGCAAGCTCAGCACGGTCACCATGTAGTCGGGCGTGGCAATGGTCCGCCGCGTCAGCAACAGCAACGGTACCAGCAAATTCCACTCGACCCGAATGCTTTTCAGAGAGGTCCACCATCCCAGCATCCTGCGCGGCCACAGCAAGCTGCTCGCAATTTGTATGATCCAAATGGTCGAAGTCAACCCCAGGGACACGCGCATCCATACTCGCGCCGGGACTTCCGCCAAAGACAGGTGGACCATCTTGAACAACTTGCAGCGATTGAGATCTCCAAAGTGGACATGTCCGAAGCTGAGAAGAGCGCCAAGGAGTCCTTCCGTGTTGACCTTCAGAAAGTCTGTCGCGAATTGTGTCAAGCAAATCCTCCCTTACCAGCAATATCACTTGAATGCTTCGGTAGCTTTCAGTCTGGCTTCGCGAGTGCTGGGTCCGACATGGATCTGGTGATTGTTGTGCAGGACCCGACTGCGACGGCTACCTGCTTTTCGCTCCTGGAGCAGGATCTGCCTCGTACCTTGGAGAAGAAGCTGCTCGAGTCTGGGTTTGGCGCGCGCCTCTTGACTCGGACCCGGGTGCCCATTATCAAAGTCTGCCAATATCCAGCCTCCGATTTCTTGGGCAAGCTCCGCGAAGAGCGCGAAAAGTGGGATGTGCTGCCCGAGGAGAAGAAGTACCCTCATCTGCATCCAGAGGAAGAAGCTGCGGAGGTCGAGTCTGCAGTCGCAAATGGCGCTCACCCAGGGAAGATTGACACTCCCACGTCAACCATGTCCCGAGAAGGCTCGGTCACAACGATCACGCAAAAGAATGCAAATGACGACTCAACCGTGCCTGCAATTCCACAAGGCTCTGCAGATGCCGTCAACGCACAGCAGATCGCCAGATCGAAGCGCGATCAGTCCAAGATCTGGACTCGAGAGCGTAAACCTGGCCCACTCGACTTTCCAAATGAAGGTGTTGGTATTCAATGCGACATCAATTTTTTCAACCCACTCGGACTTCACAACACTCAGCTGCTCCGCTGCTACTCGATGTGTGACCCACGCGTACGACCAATGGTGCTGTTTGTCAAGTCATGGGCCAAGCAGCGAAAGATCAACTCATCATACTCCGGCACTTTGTCGAGCTACGGCTACGTGCTCATGGTCCTTCACTACCTAATGAACGTGGTACAGCCTCCAGTTCTGCCAAATTTGCAGATGTCGTGGCGACCGCAAGGCTGCACTCCCTCCAGCGTCACCAAGATTGAAGTGGACGGTTGGGAAGTGGACTTCTGGCGTAACGAAGAAGAGATCCAGAAAGCCGTCCGCAATGGCCAGATGTCCTCTAACCGTGACTCTCTTGGCTCGCTCCTCGCCGGGGTTTTCCAGTACTATTCATCTATGGGCCAGGGTCCACAGTTCCGCTGGACTCAGCAGGTCCTCTCTCTCCGCACGGAGCACGGCATCCTCACGAAGGAAGCAAAGGGCTGGGTCAAAGCCCAGACTGAAGAGGGCGAGGGCAAAAAGATTCAACATCGTTATCTCTTCTGCATCGAAGACCCATTCGAGTTGACCCACAACGTCGCGCGTACTGTCACCCACAACGGTATTGTGGCGATTCGAGACGAGTTTCGTCGTGCGTATCGCATCCTTCAATCCATCGGCAATGGGTACACCAACAACGAAGGCCCACTGTTCGCCAAGCTCATCGAGGAAGAGCCTGAGGCGATCGAACCGTCCAAAACAAAGGCCACCACGCAGACGCCTGCGGCGCAAACTCCTACGACTCACAATTCTGATGCGAGGTCAGCGAGTAAACCCACCAATGCCCTTCCGCGTGCTCCACCGACAATCTCGTCCCCCGCCCTCCAATCCACCCCTCAATCAGCTTCCACATCCTCCCGCCAATCCTCGATCGACATCTCCTCATCCTCATCCTTTCCCACTCTCGGCTCCGCTTCCGTGACAAGCTCGGGCAGGAGAAAGAAGAGCGCCACAGGCAACTTTGCCGCTATCGAAGGCAATGCCGCTCAAGCGTACCTGGATGAGTATCGCCGTAAGAAGGCGGAGGAGCAGGCAGAGAGCACGGCCATGGGAGCTGCGGAGGCGGTGCTGGGGGATGATTGAGTGGAACTCGGACGGGATACTGGCAAATGGAAGGTGTGCGGGCGAGTTGAGCGAGGAGATGTGAGAGCCAAGCGCGGCGCGAATTATAGCGAGAACAGATGACGCTAATGGGTCAACCCAATGAGAGCCAAGCGATGAGACACCAACGTGGCTCAACGGGGACCGCGAAATGGACGAAGTCTGCTCCAGAGGAAGAGTACGATTGAGAGTGATGCGCGGCACAGTGAGCAGCAGTACAGTAAGTACATGGGAACGTCCTAGCAAATGCATGGTCTCATGGATCAGAAAGACTGCACAAGAAAGCACTCGTAGTGATAAGATCAATGTCTATTGGCTTGTGTCCTGACCATAGCGATCTCTCGCCCTGCCAATGATCGTCTTTCTCAAAACGCCAAATATGCTACACTCGTTATCCTACATCCTGTCAAAACGAAGGCTCACTTCCCCGCTCCCGCGGAAACAACCGCCATCCACTTCTGTTCCTCCGTGCGATCCATATGCAACAACATGCTCAGGACCGGCACAAGTTGCATCTGATGCTTCTTCTCTTTCTGCTCCAGAAATTGCAGCAGGACGTTCTTCAAATACACGTAGTCCACCGGCGCCGCACCACCTGCGGTAGAACTGCTCCGCGGTCCCGGCGACATGACCCGCGCGTTGGATTCGAGTGACGAGCGGGATGACTGCAAGCTCGGACTTCCTATTGCAGCTGTTCCCTGGCGTGACTTGGATGCAGAGGTGGTGGCCTGTAAAGCTCGAAGCTCTTCGGAAAGGGCTTTGCTCGACTTGGTCAATTTTTCCGCCCTGCGTTCCCGATCTTCAACTTCTTTCCTTAACTCCACACGACTCTTCTCTAGCTCTCCGACCCGGCGCTCGGCCTCGTCAAGCGCTTCCCGCAACGTCGTCATTGCGGCTGCAATTTCTGCGAGTTCGTTCTTCGCGTTGAGAGCGGTGCGCTCGGCCTCTTCATTCCGCCGTTGAATGTCCGCCTCTCTCCTCTCCCAGACCTGTCGCGCATCTCTGAGGCTCTCTCCCTCACGCTCGAGTTCACGAACTTTGTTACGGAGGTCTTCAACCTCACGGCCCTTACGTTTGCCAACAACTCCCACTTCCTCTTCCGCTCTCTCGCGCTCTTCAATGGCAGTATCAAGTCGTTCCCGCATCTCTCTGACCCGGACTTCGGATCTCCCCTCGACGTCCTTGACGATTCGTCTGAGCGTCTCTGCCTCGCGGCCACGTTCTGCTAGAGATCGGTGTGCATCGCCGAGTTCCTCTTCTAGACTCTCGTTTCGGTCTTTGAGCTCTTTCATCTGCGTGGCGAGTTCGCGCGTCTGGTCTTGCATACTATCCATCAGACTCTGCGCAGAAGCCGTCTGCGTAGACTTGATATTCAACTCGTCTCTGAGATTCGATAGCTCGTCATTGAGCTCCCGGACTTGCGTCTTCAGCTCCGTGATATTTGACTTGGAGGACTTCAAGTCAGATGTCAGAACAGAGACTTCATTGCGTAGCTTGTCGCGCGCTTCTTGCGCTTCCGTGATGTTGGATTGGTGTTTCTCCTGTTCTTTGCGGGCGGTTTCGTAGGACTCCTCTAGAGCAGCGGCGCGTTGTTCGAGCTTCTGAGATTTCTCGCTGAGAGTGGCGGCTTCAGAAGCCTTAGCTGCTGCTTGAGCTTTGTACTCGGATATCTCAGACCGAAGGTCTTTCTCTTTGGCTTCGAGGCGTTTAAGGGTGGCTGTGGACTTTTCGAGATCGGCCTTGACGGTTTTGAGCTCGGCGGACTCTTCGCGGAGACGTTTGAGATCGGGCTGGAGCTTGTTGTGCATCTCTCTGATCTCGGTGAGATCTTTGTAACGAATCTGCGCGAGTTGATTCGCCGCCGCCAGTTCCTTCTCCAGTGCGGCAGCTTTTGATTTCGAAGCATCGAGGGACTTGGTCAACTCCGCGAGCTTGGCGTCTTTCTCGGTGCCGCTTGCCGCGCTCTGCGTCTTCAATGCTTCAACCTCTTTCTCGGCACTCTCCTTGGCAACTCGCAGAGTGTCCACCTCTTGTTGAAGATCTTGCATCTTCTCCGATGTAGCGTCACCGGCAGACTTCTTCAACTCCTGAATGGATGCCTCCAATGCGGTCTGCTGCTCCGCAAGCGTCTTGTTTTTCGCCTCAGCCTCCTTCAACTTCTTGCGATCGGCATCACTTTCCTTCTGCAGTTCGTCAAACTCCTGCTGCAGCTTATCACGCCGCTCCTTCAGCTCTGTGAGTTCACGTTTCGCATCAGTGGCCGCCGACCCGTGCTCCAACATACTCTCCTTCAACGTCTCAATCTCCTCCTCGAGAGCTTCAATAGTCTCTCTCAGCTTTGCTTCTCCTGCGAGACGCTCATTTAGCCTCTCCACCTGAACATCCTTCTCTGTAATCGTCTCCTCTAGCTTCGAAATCTCCTGCTGTAGGTCCTCGATCCTCAGATCCTTCTCCGTAGCATCTTCTGACGAAACAGAATTTTTAGCCATGCTCTCCTTAAGTGCCTCGATCTCGTCCAGCTTAGCGCGAATGATGACCTTATCATCCTTGACCGTTTGCCTCAATACCTCGATGATGTCCTCGTGATGAGAAAGCAATTCCTGGTTGTCACTGATCTGCATCTCGGCTCTCTCTTTGATCGTTTCCACAAACTTTGCCAGAAGCGGTACCATTGGGTTGTCACCGAAGCTGTTTTTCAGCATGACGGCGGGTGGTCTGTTGTCTGGACTGCGCAACAGCTCGTCGACTGTGGGTGGAGGATTGCCAGCCGGAGCTTCAGAGGTGCTAGCTGCGGAGTCATCCGTCGCCGGCTTCTTCTTCTTAGGTTTCTTCTTATTCTTCGGCTTCTTCTTGCCATCCAAGTGATGCAGCTGCTCGTCAGGCGTTGCGGTCTCGCTACCGACGTCAGTGGGCTGTGTGCTTGCGGCGGTCGCCTCAGACCCCCGTCGCGACGGAGAAGATGACGTGCTGGCGCCGACAGTGCTTGCCCCATTTTTGGACGCAGTCAACTCCATCTTCTTCTCCTTGTCGGGCGTATCACACTTTCCACAATCGATGATCATCTGGTACGCAGCATCTCTGTCGCCTTCAGCACGCTTAAGCTGACTGCGCAAGCTTGCCACCGCAGCCTCGTGGCCCTTTTTGGTCTCAGCCAGTCTTTGTGCGTCGTCTCGTTCACCCTCAGCAGTGATGAGTCTCTTCCGAAGGCCATCAATTTCGAGTTCATAACCTGTCAGCTTTCGTTGAAGACTGGCGAGGCTAGCGCCTTGGGTCTTTGCACTTTTCTTGATCTTCTCATTCTCAGCCAGTACGGTCTTGAACTTGTCTTGCAGTCCTTTCAATCCCGCAATCTCTTTCCGTAGGCCAGTGGTCGTGTCAGCAGACGTGTCGACTTCCTTCTCCATCCTGTTGACGGCAAACCGCAGATCTTTGAGCTCGCCCTCGACCACCTTCTTCTCAGCATCGGCAGTCTTGATCTGTTCCTTCAACGTTGTCACGACTTTTTGAAGAACCTCGAATTTCTTATTTTCACGATCAGCGTACGTGCCATTCTTGAGGTTCGCCGCGTGCTCGTCCTGGTACTTCTTGAGGTTCTCCTCGGCAGCCGCCGCCTTCTCTTGTAGCTCTTTGGTGCTGGCATCGAGCCGTGTTTGGTACTCCTTCAGGCGCTCTTGTAGCTTGATGACTTCGCCCTCGGTCTTAGCGAGGAGAGCCGTAGCTCCTTGGTCCTCCTCAGTCTGGCCGCGCTTTGCAGCATCGGGAATCTTCGCTCGAACCTCCTCGAGCTCAGTCTTGGTGGTGGTCAGCGTTGCTTCGAGAGTTTCGATCCGACCGTCCTTTGTCTTGATCTTGTTGGCGACCGCATCAAGCTCGAGGCGAGTCTGCTTAAGATCTGCTTCCAGCGTTGAGTTCTTAACAGTCAAGTTTTCAACTTCCTCCGTTTTCTCAGCCAGCTCGGACTTGAGCTTTTCGATCTTGACTTGCTGCTCCTGGTGGTCTGCCGTTTCTCGCGACACCTCGGTCTCGTATGAGAAGAATTCATCGTTCGCGGCCTCATCCTTGAGTGGGGGTGTCGGCTTGGCCTCAGTTTCCTTCCTTAGCCCGCCAACTTCATCGTATGCAGCCTTGACCTTCTTCTCCGCCTCGTCCAGCTTGACCTTCAGCTCATCCCGCTCTTTGACCACATCCTGATTCTCAAGGGATACCCGCTTCAGCTCTTCCTTGACCATATCGCTCTGCAAACTGCGCTGATTGAGGAATTCAACGAGCGCACCAGGATCGGCAATGGTGGTCAGCGGCGTGTGATCGCGCAAAGCAGCCTCGAACGGTTCGATCGCGGCGACATGAGCGTGGGCAGTACGATAGTTTCTTAGGAGATCTAGGCACGTTGAATTCTGTGAGTAAAATAAAAGATGCCAATCGCGATGGAGAGGTGTCTTTCGGTACATACCTTGATAGCGGGTAGTGAGTGTTTCCAGGCGGGCCAGCTTCTGTGTGACTTCAAGTGGCAGGGCGTCCTCGTCCACGTCCATCTTCTGTTTGCCCTTTCCGTTGCCTGTATCCTCTGATTTGGCCTGTTCGCTTTCCTCGACCTTCTTCTCTGTGTCTCCTCCTTCCCCTGCAGGTGCTGGCGTCGCTGCCCGACTGATGCTAAGATCCGACGCATCGTCACCAATCACGAAATCGTCCGGGTCGGGACCTTTCGTTGCCGGTTGTCCATCTTTGCCTTCAGGCACTCTCAATTTGCTCCCGGTCCGTCGAGTACTGCTCCCTCCACGTCCACCCGCATTGCTGCCCGTCCTTCGGAGTCCGCCTTTGCCTTGTCCGGGTTGTGAACCGCTGTGCTGCGACTGCTTCTGCTTCTCCTGCTCCTCGGCTATCTTGTTGTCCAGGAAGTCGAGGTTGAAATTCTTTCCGATGTTTCGGAACATGGACATGGTTGCGACCAAGCTGTCCTGCGCGTGTTGAGATGCACCTGGTCGTGTCGCATTGTTGAGAGCTGGCGCTGTTATATACGATGCGCGGGAACAGCACTTGCGCGGGAGATGGTGGCAGGGAGAAGCTACAGACCGAGGAAACGAAAGGGTTGTCGTGTGTATACAAAGCAACACATCCTCCGAGTCAAATCTTGGCGTATGTAGGATGATCGGCGTCGGCTTGTGAAAAAGATTAAATCCACGACTTCTGCAAGACATATCACGACAAATCCTTCAATATGCCGACTGAACTTGAAGAGGTGCGCGTGACTCTGGGAATCGACAATCTTTCATGCTAATCAGGTCCAGCTCGTCGAGTTCCTCCATCATGGCAACACTGAGATCCGACAGATTGGTATGACCAGAAAGAATCTCCCAAAGAGGCCATGTGATGTCGATGTCGATGAACTAACGACACCGCCTTCAAGCGGCCGATAACCTGGTCGGATACTCAACAGCTCAACCCTCTCTATTCAAATACAACGACTCGGAACCCGTAAAAGATCTCAAACTCCTGCTCAAAGACTACCCACCCATCGCCAAGAACGCCCTCACAATTCTCATCAACATATCCGAAGATGCCGCGGTCGTGGATGCACTCATATCCGACAAATCTTTCATGGAAGCACTTCTCAAACGAGTCACGGAGGCCAAAGAACCCCACGCCGACCTTCAATGCATGCTCCTGGCCAACCTCTCCAAATCCGACAAGATTCCCTGCCTCTTGACCCTTTCTCGCTCCATTCCGCAACCCCTTTCAAGTTCACCTCTCGCCATCGACCAACTCCTCGACTGCTTCGTCAAAGGCGCAAGCAACTCCTACAATCCCAACGCAACGTACGACTACCTCTCCTACCTCTTCGCGGACATGGCTAAACACGAAGCCGGGCGGAAACACTTTCTCACTCCTCGGACCGAGTCCGGCGCTGCATCGTCCACAACTGACGACTCCACAGCAGAGGATTCCGTCCTTCCCCTCTCCAAACTCACAGTCTTCACAACCCACGCCAAGTCTCCGATCCGCCGACGTGGTGTCGCCAGCACAATCAAAAACATCTGCTTTGACGTCCCCTCGCATCCCATCCTCCTCGCACCTTCAGAAGAAGGTGGCCTGGACCTACTCCCCTACATTCTCCTTCCCCTGATGGGCAGCGAAGAGTACGCAGACGAAGACACTGACGCCTTGCCCGAAGCCTGCCAACTCCTGCCACCTGACAAAGAACGCGAGCAGCAAAACGACATAATCGTAATCCACCTCGAGACATTGCTACTTTTGACAACGACAGCGGAGGACAGGAATGAGTTGAGAGGAAAAGGGGTGTATGCGGTTGTCAGGTCGCTGCATGAGCAGGTTGAGGACGAGGGGGTTAGAGAGGGATGTGATCGGTTGGTGCAGGTGCTTATGAGAGGCGAAGAAGGAGACGAAGGGTATGAGGCGCCGACTATGCCCAGTGGGATGAAGGCTTTGGAGGACGGGGAGAAGGTGAAGGAAGTCGAGGAGGACGAGGAGGAGCAGATCGTGGAGGTCCTGTGATTGGAACGCAAGATCACTCTCCTTAGGACAGCGACAACATTCGCAGAAACCTGCGAATTCAGTGGCGTTCTCGATATTTGACCGCGGCATGACCGTTAAGGCGAACATGAGACTCACAACACTCGAATACCAGTGACGTCTTGCTCAACGGATCTCTTGTCGTCACCAATCACAAATTCCCACACGTCGTTCGAAGGATCAATCAACCAACTCGTTGGCGGCGTCGCATCTCGGTTGCCAGAAGGATTATCGGCCGTGCGGATGGCATATATGCAAGCCACGCCGACATGCGGCTTGCGTGCGATCCTTCCACTTCTCGATCGCTCAATGGTGCAAACAACTCCTGCACTGATGGCGGAGCTTGTCTGCTTCGTGTTATCTCCAGTCTCTCCCTCTTCACCTCCTTTGAATCCGAATCCTCTCCGTCTCTGGAGCCTTCAGTGCAGCTAACAGTCAAGAAGACGTGTCCCTCAGCTGTCGCGCGCCGACACAATGGCAACAGAAGTGAAGCACCAAATGGAGGGCGAATGGCAGACTTCGAAACATCAAGTTTGCAAGAACTCGGATCGCTGAATTGAGCCGACTGGATGATGCTGGGATCAGAACTCCTCCGGCATTGATGCAATTCACGGTGAATACCACAGCGCCGAGTATATGCGTGAGGCAGTCAACAGGACACTCCAGGGATCGGAGTTCTTATTGAAGCTCCAGCTTCAACCACGGGTGACGTCTCAGCTGTACTTCCAACATGCACTTGCTCCATGTCGCCTGGGGTTCTCAACGAAGCTGCTTTGCTGCATTGGCTAGGTAGACAGGAGTACCTTGGCGCGTACCTGCATCTCAAGTCAAGGCTGTGCCATGAAGGCTGGATCAAGGCAAACTTGTGATCCAGAGCTTCCATTCCGGCACGTGGGAGCACGGCCACGCTCGTAGATTTTGTGGTGATTCGAGATGAGTCCAAGGCTGAGACAAACCTCAGCCATCTTTGCAACCTTAGTCATGTGCGATTCAACTTGTCCATGTGTAGAGGTGTGAAGTCGGAGATACGCCCCCCGATGGCTGGGATGCGGTGCCGCGGCGACGGACGACGAGACACTCCGGACATCCACCGATAGGAGGTACTGTAGTACAGCAACGATATACTAGGTAGTAGATGCCAGTGGTCCAACTCAGGTGTGGTTGCTTTTGCGGATACTAGTAGAAAGAAACAGCACAGCAATAGATCATCAGACAGACACTCCTTCGCCCATGTAGTTCCAACGCTTCACCATCAAGTCACACAGATACCGTAAAAGGTACTGTTCGACTCTTGCCGGCGTTGCCGCGACATCGTCATTTCTGGTACTTACTGTACAGCAGCGCTTGTCCGGTTCCTGCAAACAAGACCGCCACGAAACTACTTCACGTCACTAGACAGACGCCAGCAAGCCGCCGTAGTGGAGCTGTCACTGGCTTCCCATATTCGCCGCAGCACCGCCGTGCACTCTTCCATCAACCACATCACCCCTGACAGCCCCTCTGCGAACCATCCCACCAGCCCCGACACCTCTACATGCGTCGACAGGAACATCCCTATCCCAGCGCCTCCTCCGAATCGTCCCACGTCGCTCCTCCACCCCATCCACCCGCTTCACCACAAACCTGGCTCCTAGCTTCTCCTCCGCACAGCTCCAGCTCCAGCTCAACCCCAGATAAATCCCTCACCGCCCTCCGCCGCCCCGTGCGTGCGTGCGAATCGCCATGAACAGCGGCAGTGAGAGTCTGAAGAAAGCTGCCATCAACAAGGCCAAATCCGTGGCCAGCAGCGCCGTACCGTCATCCAACGGCAATGGGAAGAAACGGCGGAAGCAGGACCTCAAGCCGATAATTACCGGCACCGATCAAAGGTATGTTATTAGGAAAGGAGATCCATCATCTTACAATACACTGCCGGGGTTCTCGCGCGGCGCATTCGACTGCCCTGCAAGTAATGCCGCGTCTTCATCGCCGTCTGCAGCTGCAGTAATGCTTTGCGCGCTTCAATCCAAGCCTCCCCGCCAACTGACGAAGCGCCTGCACCCTTGACTCGTTGCGCCATCGAGACTTTGAAGATCGCCCGCCACCACAAAACTCACTTGGCTCTCTGCCTCTGCACGACGACGCACCTCCTTTCCTTCTCAATATTCAACCTCACCCCACATGCAATGAACATCGCACCACCACCCGTCGCGCATCATGCTGACACCCCACTCCGATAGTACACAGAATCAGCAATCGCCGTTGAATCACCAGAAGGCCCAGTACGGCCAAGACCTGCACAACTCACCCACCGACTCCGACGACTCGGCCGACGAGCCAACCGAAAACACGGCGGACGAGGAGGATTCAGAGGACTACTGCAAGGGTGGTTATCACCCTGTGCAAGTAGGCGAGGAGTACAAAGAGGGAAAATACACCATCGTGCGGAAATTAGGATGGGGACATTTCAGCACCGTCTGGCTGTCCAAGGACAATACCACGGGCAAACACGTCGCATTGAAGGTCGTGCGCTCGGCCGCACATTACACAGAGACTGCGCTTGACGAGATTAAGCTTCTCAACAAGGTTGTGGATGCGAACAAGGACCATCCAGGCCGAGCGCATGTTGTGAGCCTCCTCGACTCGTTCAACCACAAAGGTCCGCATGGTATGCACGTCTGCATGGTGTTTGAGGTGCTGGGTGAAAATCTGCTCGGCCTGATCAAACGATGGAATCACCGCGGTATCCCGATGCCGCTGGTCAAGCAAATCACAAAACAAGTGCTCCTCGGCCTCGACTACCTCCACCGCGAATGCGGCATCATTCATACCGATTTGAAGCCGGAAAATGTGCTCATCGAGATTGGCGACGTCGAGCAGATTGTCAAAACATACGTCAAGGAAGACACCTCAAAAGAGGACAGAGATCAGCGTAATGGCCGTCGTAGGAGACGGACACTCATCACTGGCAGCCAACCTCTACCCAGTCCGCTGAACGCGTCCTTCAGCCAAAATGACATGGCCAACTTTCCCGGTAGCACGCAGAGTTTGAACAAGGTCATGAGCGACAACAAAGGTAATTCATCGTCCATCACCGGCGAATCACCGACACCTCGGGAGGACGACGCTGAGATGAGTGGTGCTTTAGGACAACAACCCTCTCCATCGTCCACCGCAGCGAAATCGATGCTCGAATCTCTCGGTATCAAAGCCGACGCGGAAGGCAAGGAGGGCTCAGATCCGCAAAAGGAGCGAGAAAAGACAGCGTAAGTTGCGGACAGCCTGATATTGATACCAGAAATAACCGGTGTGACTGATGACAGCCGTAGTGATATCCTCGCCAACAACGTTTCAGACATGGATCTCGGCAAACCTGCTGGCATCCTCAAACAGCCGAAAGAGGAGAAGGAAGAGACCATCGACATCATCTCCGTCAAGATTGCAGATCTGGGTAACGCATGTTGGGTGGGACATCATTTCACCAACGACATTCAGACTCGGCAATATCGCTCGCCAGAAGTCATTCTCGGAGCGAAATGGGGCGCGAGTACGGATATCTGGAGTATGGCATGCATGGTGAGAAGAGTCCCTTCGATCATCGTTTATTGCACATTTCGCTAACGCAATCAGACCTTCGAGCTCATCACAGGCGATTACCTCTTCGACCCCCAATCCGGCACCAAGTACGGCAAAGACGACGACCACATCGCACAAATCATCGAACTCCTCGGCACGTTTCCCAAGTCCCTCTGCATCTCCGGAAAATGGTCCCAGGAAATCTTCAACCGTAAAGGGGAGCTGCGGAATATCCACAGGCTCCGCCACTGGGCATTGCCGGATGTGTTGCGTGAGAAATACCACTTTTCGGTCGAGGAGGCGAAGAGAATCGGAGAGTTTCTGTTACCGATGCTCGAGTTACTGCCGGCTGAGAGGGCTAATGCGGGCGGAATGGCAAATCATCGCTTCTTGGAGGGAGTGAAGGGGACTCAGGGGAAGTTGGATGTCGAGGTGGGGAGTAAAGGGGAGGGAATCGCCGGGTGGAGTAGTGAGATTAAGAAAGGGGCGAAGTAGAGAGATGAGAGAGAGTATGCAGGCGAGGGCGAGCAAGATGACGGGAGATTATGGTTGTTGCTCGTTCTGGCGAGCGACTTCGGCCTGTGCTTCGCCATGATGTGGCATTGCACGAGGCGATTGGAGCATTTACAGACTTTCGCTCCCGAATCACTTTATCGCGACCATGGTCATTCGCTTGGTTCTAGTGATGTGGTGGAGGTATCGGACAGTGAAGAGAGTACTCGATGTACAGAACAGTATGTTTGGTGTTAGAACTGGCATCATGGCAAGGCGAGGGGATCGTAGCATAGGTACTGGGTGTGGCGTATTCGATGCGATATGACTTGGGCAGTGAGATCGGTGAGATCTTCCGGGCTTGTTGGCATGTTGCAGTCGAAGTTCGGCCGTTGAGAGGCATCGCTAATCGTATGGAAATCTTTCCAAGGAGGCTGCTGATGGTCCTGCTAAGATACCTACCTGGACGGCTATGAGATGCGGTTTGCAGCGTACATGCACATGTGTTCTATCATACTTGGCGGAGACATGGCCTTGTCTGTGGATCTTGCCAGGCCAAGGCCACCTCAGCTCAGGTGTTGCATACCGAGGTTTGGTTCCACTTTGAATAATAGACTCTCAGATCTCACTGCTAGCGTTGCCTCGCTGAACAAGGTCCAGATTTGACCGATCTCCTGACGATCTCGTCATGGATCAAATATGTCCTTGCGAAACCCATTCAACGATATTGCCAGTCTACAAGTTGGGACGGCTTCGTCGTAACTTGACATGGAGAAGCACGAGCAGTAGGCATGACGTTTATAACGTCCGGAAGAACAAAGAGACTTCCTCATCGACAGAACAGCCAAAATGCCGAATGACTTTGCCACGCCACGCCACGCCACGCCAGATGCTTGCTGTGTGCTATATTCGGATAGATCCGCTCACTCCTTCCCTGTCTGTCCGAGTGGCGCTTCGATGGACCCCCTGTTGGATTTGTTTGAATTGGAAAATCAGACCACATCGGCGGAGCTAGCTAGCTAGCATCATCACTTCCGACCATGGCCTCTTGAATGCCCGTTTCCCACTTGCCTTCCAAGTTCCCACACCACAACAAACCCAAACCCTACATCTTCCGTGGACGACCACTCTTCGCCAGGGCGCGCCTACGCATTCTGCTTCCACGCCCAGCATGGATTTCTTGTAAGCCACGAGTCTCACTTTTCAATGCCCTCGATCCTTTGAACCGGGGCATCGCGTTCCTGCATGAGATGAGGCGCCTCTCCTGCCACATGGAAAACAGCGTCGACACCACGACGAGTCCATTTCATAAAACAAACTCAGACTAACACGGCATTCTCGTCTTCAGTAACCATGCGAACTACTCCTCCATCGCGGACGCGATGCTCCCGCACACGAAAAACACCTACTGGCACGAATTCGAACAGACCGCTGGCTTCAACGTCCAACTCAACTACTTCGAGCGATTATGGGCGGCTTGGTACGCGTACATCGGCAATGATGCCCTCGCCACGGGAATCATGAGCTTTGTCATGCACGAGACGTTTTACTTTGGAAGAGCATTGCCGTGGATGATCATCGATCAGATCCCATACTTCAACAAGTACAAGATTCAGAACGTGCGTGTCTCGCGGTGGTTCATTCAGAAAATGGGCGAAGAAACAGCATGCTGACACGCGGTATCACAGGCAAAAATCCCCTCTGCAAAGGAACAATGGGACTGCGCCATGCTCGTCCTCCTTTCACACTTCACCGTCGAACTCCCTCAAATCTGGCTCTTCCATCCAATGGCTCAATACTTTGGCCTCGCCACCTCCGTCCCGTTCCCACCATGGTGGAAAATGGCCTACCAAATCGCCATCTTCTTCGTCATGGAAGACACATGGCACTACTGGATGCACCGCGCCATGCATTGGGGACCTCTGTACAAGAACATCCACAAGATCCACCATCAATACTCTGCGCCCTTCGGCTTGGCTGCTGAATACGCGTCGCCGATCGAAGTCATGGTGCTCGGCCTGGGAACCGTCGGAAGCCCAATCTTGTGGTGCGCAATCACCAAGGACTTGCACATCTTGACGATGTACATCTGGATCGTTTGTCGCGTGTTTCAGGCCATTGACGCGCACTCTGGCTACGAGTTCCCGTGGAGTCTCCACCACATCCTGCCGTTTTGGGCGGGCGCGGAGCACCACGATACGCATCACGAGAAGTTCATTGGAAACTACTCGAGTTCGTTCAGGTGGTGGGATTATGTCTTGGATACCGAGAGCGGACCGGAGGCGTCGAAGAGGAGGAGAGAGGCCAAGTTGGCGAAGTTGAGGGCTGCGAAGTCGCAGTAGAGGTATAATGGCACAGCTGTGAGGCTGTGAGGATAGAAAACGCTCCTCTAGCCGAGCGGAAGGGTCAATCAGTACTCGGCTTGTGGACGTTGGCAGGTCGGTTCAGGCGTGGCCTCATGGGGCGGAGGTGTTGTGCCTGTTTAGAAGGGAAAAGGTACGGGGTGCCGTCATCAATTGGTCTTGGAGATTCCAGCGAAGAATGTGCTGTGAAGCAGTTTGAAAAACATTGAACGAATTAGTCGCTCGTTTCAGAGAGCTGCAAAGAACTCGTTGTCAGTGTGTACCCTCCTTTTTATGCTCAAACTACACATTCCAATGGATTGAGGTGCAAATCGTGCATGGGACCACTGGAGTTAACGTAGTCCATCATCAAGAGGCCAGTCGTCAGGAAGACGGGAGTCTCGATGAAGCTCAAGTCCAGAGCTTCCGACGTCACGATGAATCTCCATGGCTCTCGCTTTCCACCTCTCCAACGTCTTCCAGCTTTCTCGACTTCATTCCCTACCTCTTCCCTACAACCCACTTGGGTCTTCCTCCGACATGTTCCTTCATCGCTGCCATCCCACGCGATCATAGTTGATCCACCACCATTCCCTCCGGCATCACTACCGCCGCCATACTACTCACCTTGACAAACACCCGCGGATTACTACCACAACTCACCCGACCTTCCACTCATTACGACCACCCACAATGTCCTTCATCACCGACACCGTCCGTCGCATCGACGCTCAGCTCGATCGCCTGCAACTCTCCTCCTCCCCGCCAACTTCCATTCTCGAACAAGCTCTCGCACTGAACAACCCCGACGAAGACTCCGAAGGCCCTCCTAAAACCGTACAGCCGTCGCCGAGATTACTGGAATTACAAGCTGCTATTCGCGCTTTGAGTCCCGGCGGTCCGTCGGAGAAGGGCAGTTTACTACGCCTAGGCACGGTGCAGACATGGTTAGGGACGCTGAGTGGGGTGAAGAGGAAGGTGCAATCTGGCGATGGCGAGGTTGTGGATTCGTCCGCGCAAGAGGCAGGGACGAAAGACGAATTCGAAGCGGAGTTGGAGTGGTTGCTTGTTTCGAAGGCTACGACGCAGGTTTATGGACATGTTTTACGGACGATTCTGGACGAAGCGGTGGCGCTGAGTGAGGATTTGTGGTATTGGGACGAGGTGTTATGGTCGCAGCGCTGGACGGCGGTGTATGGCATTCAGACTTCTCCGGAGAGGATGTGGGGCTGGGGCACGATGGTGTGGGCGGATGTCAAGACGCGGAGGCACGAGCGAGGGTTGAGCATGAAAGGCGTGGGCAAGGATGCTGGAGAGTCGTTTACGGCGCGGTGGAAGGTGTTTTATGGGTTGGTGAGGCAGGTCGTGAGGGAGAAGAGTGTGAAGGAGGTACATACGAGGATTCTGTCGCCGGTGACGAGACTCAGGGCGGAGGTGAGGCAGAAGCAGGCCGCACTGAAGAAGATGAGGGTGAGGAATGCGAACGCGTTGGGGGTGTTGTTGGGTGAGGGATTGGCGAACGAGAGTTCGAGAGGGGAGGGTTTGGGTACGCCGACTACGAGTAAGGAGGAAGCGGGCGAGGCAAGGACGAAGTGGAAGACCAGCGTGGCGAAGAACGTCGCGTTGATGGAAGCCGTGCTGGCCAAGATCAATGATCTGGAAACGCCGTCGGAGAAGTTTGATTCTGCGATTGCGGAGTGCACGGATGAGGATCCCTTGTACACGGCGGATGTGAGGTCGAGTAATGGAGAAGGGCCTGCGATGGAAGTGGAGGATGTGGCGGCGAGACTGTCGAGAGTGCTCGGCCTGGGACTGGAGCAATACGCCATCTCGACTCGCACGTTGAAGGCAGAACACGGTAAATCGTCACGACTCGTACGATACTGGCTGCCCATCACGGCGGGCATCCTCTCCTCCAGCACCATCCTTCGAATGCTCGTCAATCGACAGACGGAAATCCTGCAATGGATCCAAGACCTTGGATCCACCATCGTCGACTTCTGGCGCAACTGGGTGGTGGAACCCACCCGCAAGGTTATCGGCACCATCCGCCACGACGAATCCTCCGAGATCAGCATCATGTCGAAACGCAGTCTGACCGGAGACCGCGAATCGTTGGAACGCATGGTCGTGGACTTTGCGATTGACAATCCCGCCCACACGACTGGTTCATCGTCCGCCCTCACCGAGTCCCAAATCGACGATCTCCGCAGCGCCGTCCGCGAGGGAGATCTCACGCCAGTTCTGAAGGCGTACGAGAAAGACCTGACTTCTCCCGTTATGGGCGCCCTACGAGGAAACCTCGTTCGCGCCCTCCTCATTCAAATCCAAAAGACCAAAGTCGACGTCGAAGTCGCTATGGGCGGAATCGACTCCCTCCTCAAGTCGCAAGAGCTGCTCATCGGCTTCATCTCGCTCACACCTGGCCTGCTGCTGGTCTATGGCGTGACCCACTACATTCGCTCCTCCTTCATCACCAAACGCGGCTCGCACGCAGCGCGCAAGCAGGGCGTCATGCTGCGCCAGCTGAGGAACGTGGATCGCATCCTGACGGGATCCACGCCGACCGAGTATGGAGAGTTGATGTACAAGGACCAGGGGTTGTTGCTTTGTGAGGTTAGTGTGTTGAGGGAGGCGGCGAGGAAGGTTATGCCGGAGAGGATTTGGAGGGAGTTTGGGACGGAGGTACAGGAGCTCTGCGATGTTAGAGTGGGGGTTGACAGGCAGATGAAGGTTGCTGAGAGGGTGCGGTGGGCATATGGGAGGTGGTTGAATTAGAGCGTATGAGATATGAGAGGGAGAACAGAACCTAGGCATACTACTCTCCACGATGAGAGCATCGTTTGTGCATACATAGCGACCAAAAGGGCATGACCGCCCAGGGAATGACACTCTAGGAGGTATCCTCATGAAATCGGTGGACGATCATCACATCTAGAAGCAAACAAGTCCATGACATACATAAGGTATCTTAGGTTCTTCCTTTCTTATTCCTTTCGCTACAACGCTGGTCGTTCTCCTCCTCTCCTCGTTGCATTCCTCACTTCCGCGGATATACCAAAAGATCCATTACCACATGTCGTCTGTTCTTTGACATGTGACGCCGACCACCACTTACCAGCCCACCGGAAGCGGCTTAATCATCAGCGGCGAACCCTGATCCAACTCTCTCCCGCGCCTGCCACGCCATGCAACCCTGACTGCACTTCCCTTCCCTGTGACATAAAACACCAACAACACCAAACCTCCGGACAAACACCTCATCGTTCACCACGTCAGACCGCCGCATTGTATACGGTATCGCTGAACGCAAGGCTGAGACCGGATTGTCTTTGTCACCCTACCCACCCTCCCTACATCGGCCCCTCCAACCTCTACTTTCTCACCAACACCGCCTACACTCCTCGATTACGTCTCTCCTCCGCCTGTCGCGCAACCAACCGACCCTCGAGCAGACCGACAACAGTGTCAGCGACACCGAGCAACTCCTCAGGTCCCGTAATACTTGCAATCTGGGAAGAAAGAGCCTCCGCGGGATCACCCAATACACCTGTTCGCTTCGTGGGAGATTTAGATCTCTCGGCCTCATATTTGTCAAGATGGCTGGCAGTCGGAACTATGACTTTCTTGTAAGTCATGTTACGTGGCGGGTGCTGGGTTGGATGGAGGTTCGAGCATCTACCCCAAGGAGGGTCCAGGCGAAAGCACTTCATGTAGACGATGAGGAAGAGCGTGAGAGCCTCGGAGACGGAGATGACCGCGGTTTGAGTGCTTGAACCTCTCGTGGCGGAGATACAGGCAAAACTTCATCGCAACACAATTTGCTAATCACAATCACTCCCAAAGATCAAACTCCTCCTCATCGGCGACTCTGGAGTAGGCAAATCGTGCTGCCTTCTGCGCTTCAGCGAAGACTCCTTTACACCCTCCTTTATCACCACCATTGGTATCGACTTCAAGATTCGCACGATCGAACTCGATGGCAAACGCGTGAAGCTGCAAATCTGGGATACTGCAGGTCAGGAGCGTTTCCGCACGATCACGACAGCATACTACCGCGGCGCGATGGGAATCTTGCTGGTGTACGATGTGACGGACGAGAGGAGTTTCAATAGTACGTTGCGATAACCTTGAGGAGTGCCGAGTGAGGATACACTGCTAATCGAGACTGTGATAGACATCCGAACCTGGTTCTCCAACGTCGAGCAGCACGCCACAGAGGGCGTCAACAAAATCCTCATCGGCAACAAATGCGACTGGGAAGAGAAGCGTGCCGTGTCTACCGAGCAAGGTCAAGCGCTCGCCGACGAGCTCGGAATTCCTTTCATGGAGGTGTCCGCCAAGTCGAACATTAATGTCGAGAAGGCGTTTTTCAGCCTGGCGGGAGATATCAAGAAAAGAATCGTGGATACACAGGCGCCGCAGGGACAACAGCAGCAGGGTGGCGTGCAGGTTGGACAGGGACAGGGTATTGCGGGCGGACTTGGGAAGAATTGCTGTTAAGTGATATTCGGGGTGGGAGAACAACAGAGCCACGCGGGATGGAGGGAGAAGAAGGGATGTGGGAGAAGCGAGGCAGTGGAGAGACGGAAGCGAGGTATGCCTCCCGCGCCGCGCTCGACTGCACGAGACGCCGGACTTGGCATGAGGCTTCTAAATTTACATGAGAAACGTAGTACGGTTCGCCCTTCTGGTTCAGATCTATGCCTTCCCGCTCGCCGCTCATTTTCGTCTATCTCTTGGGGCGCTCTCGAACTTGGCCGCTGCTTTCAGGCTTGTAGCGCCTGGTAACGTGCTTCCGCATATTTAGCAGGACGGCTTGCTAACAAGGCGTGGGGGTAGAACTAATAACTTAGCAGACCATAGTGCTAACCGGACGCATGGCAATGCATGTACTCTCTCACGTTTGCAGCCGGATTTGTCTTTGGGAACTTTGAGATCGGACAAGAAGCGATCGCCTGTCTGGTTAATCGTTGCAGGGCTTAAATTCTTCCAGCAGGCTTGCCTGTACTCGTCGCAAGCAGTTCGATCTCCGCGTACATCTCGTCCTCAGCGACGTCGACGCCGTCTACAAAGGTTTGGCTGGCCAGGACGTACTGCTGTCTGTGAAGTCTCGTGCGACTCGGACTATCCTCCATTGAGCGTTCGCCCCGTAGACAGACATGCGAACGGTGCGGCTGGTATCGCAGCTCGTTTTGGTGCTCACAAGGCTCACTTCTTGCCGAATTTCGCCGCTCGAGGAATCTCTTGCCGACAATCTTGCGATCATCGAAGTTTGGGAAGTCCTCTGTAGGTTCGAACTTCTAATACCGAACTCTGTAGTGCGTACGGCTCGGCATTTGATAGCAGCAGGAGAGCCGAGCGATCTTGGCCGCTGACCACACCCGCGAAGCTGTCTCTGTGCAACCCGGTATCTGCATGGTACTGTGTTCGGGATACTCGCACCAGCGACTTGCAAAGTTCCTTCCGAGTCCGTGTGGAAAATCGCTTCATGAAGTATGTATCTGAAAGCTCATTGTCGATGCCCATCAGCTTCCCAACCCTTCCACTCGCCTTCCAACTCCGCTCTGCCGCCCGTGGTCGCCAACTCAGCTGGCTTCGCTGTCGAATCAACCTCGTGCAGATGATTCCCATCCAACTCGTGCACGGGTTTGCTCTGTCCATCGAGCTCCGGCTTCTCAATCAAGACCCCGTGGCTGCCCTCTCCTTCGGGAGCAAGATGTTTGCGGCTCCGACGCCGTCGCCAAAAATATACTCCTCCGAGGAGTGCAATGATTGCAAGACCTCCAACACTCGCTCCCACCCCTATCCCTGCCTTTGCGCCGGTTGTCAGAACAGCCGTTGACGTGGTCGTGGCAGAAGCTGTGGGAGAGATGATTGTCGGGCTGGGCTGTGATGTTGAAGCTACCGTGCTCAATCCAACGCGTGTCCGGCTCGATACAATGCTCGAAAAACTCGATACAACGCCTGTGAGGGACTGAAGAAGCGCGGCATCGCTGGGTGCATTGACGATTGTGATGGCCGCAGCGATGACTTGGGCGGTTACGCTACCCTCAGTAGCATAACTCGAAGTACTATCGCCGGACGCGACGACGAAATAACTCCTGTACACCGACAAACAGACGCTAGATCCGAGATCCGGTTCGCCATCGAAACTGGTATACCCGACCAAGTCCATTTGGCTGTGTCACGGTCAACAAGAAGTCCATCGTAAGCTATACAAGCCAAATGTCACTCACCTAGGACAGAAGATCGTCGTAGTACTCCGACACTGCTGTGCCTCTAGCGCGATATCGAAGGACTGCGGACATACGCGCGGCGAGTAGTAAGGCTCGAGGACCTGTCCAGAGGGTTGGACGGGTAGCTGTATTATAGGCGAAATCGTCGGGATAGCACTCGCTCGCCACGGAACGCGTGACCTGTAGATACGTGGTCGTAGGGCCATCTGGGGGTTTGACATCCATTGACGAGATGTTGTCCTGGCCTTGTATGAATGTGGCACCGAAACATGACGGTGGAGGTCTGAACAAGGTCGTGAGGGCGGCAGTGGAATAGAACGTGCTGTTCGCCAATATGTTACCCGAGACCGTAGTCATGATGGCGAGGGAAGGCGTATGAAATGGATGCGGCTCTGCTCAGCAGCAACTCGAAAAACGGATCGAAGGAAAGGATGACGGGCACCGATCGGCCACCATCGTCGCGGAGGTACAGCAATATTGTACCACGTCGGCTTGGCTGCAAGTAAACAAGCTTGGCCAGAAGGATCGATCAGTGCTAGATTGCTTCTTCTCCATGTTGCTGTATACATCTCGGACTCACGCCAGGCAGCTTGTCCAAGAATCCTTCATGCAGCCAGGGAAGCACTGCCACTGCTCATTGGATTCGAAGCTGCGACTGGCAGTCGAGTCGGATCTTGACAAGCGGACACATATACGCAATTGGTTCAGTCGCTGATACGAGAAGGATCTTGGTTGCACAGCCATTTGGTTTCCTTGCATCAACATGCTTTCTTCCCGAGTCTTGACTGTGGCTGGCATCTTGCGCCTTCCTCCATTGAGAGCTTGCATGAGGTATTGACACGTAACGGCGGAAACTGAAATCAGCGAGTCGAGTACCGCCAGACGCCATAAAGGTTCAGCAAGAAGGGGTCGGAGATTGTTGATGAGATGGATGACTATTCTACACTGACGGAGCTGTCTTCGTCTGTCACTACCTTTATTCCCTGGCCTCAACCCTTCCTTTCATCCTCCGAACAACGTCTCCGTACTACTCATATCGCACAACCAACGATACCTCCAGCGCGTCCTCGATCTTCCATTTCTCCCTCAAAGCCTTCTGCTATCACCTCATCTTCTTACATCCCTCTACCGATCCTCCACCCCAAGGAAAATACGTCGTGACAACCGCTCCCTCCTCACACGTACTCGTCGCCACATGCGCCTTGTAGAACACCTTCGGTCCCGGCGTCATGCACTCGAAATTGTTCGGTACAATTCCCAGCATTCCCGCGACTGGAGCGGCGACGCAGTCCGACGGGCAGTCGCTTGAAGCAGCGACGATGCTTGTGGGACAGGGCGTGAGCATTGGTGGAGGAGGCGACATGGAAGAGGAGAAAGTGGTGTAGGTGTAGGCTGTTGCTGTGCCGGTTGCGTTGGCGAGGGGAGAGGCGTGAATTGTTGCTGCTTGAAAGGCCAGGGAGGTGAGCGTTGCTGAGATGGATGGACGCATGCTTGAGGTCTTGGTTGATCTTGGGAGTATCCGGTAAGCTGTGCTTGGATGTTGGGACTGATCGGGGGTTTTTTTTTTCGCTGCTCGGTCTTCTCTGTCTGGTTGATGATCAACAGCTGGAGTTGATCTTGAAAAATTCTCTCAGGTCGTCCACCACGACGAGCGATACATATACTACCCTTCAGACAAGGCTGGGACGTACGCACGCAACACGCCCACAGTACGATAATGCGAGAGGTCTGAAGAAGCAGGCCGCGTGGTTCGTGCAGTCCAATGGCTGCGTCGGCGAAACTCACGATCCTTCGGCTCCCCTCACGGGCCCAATTCTGGACCTGCAGCCATGCCTGATATGGTCCTGCCATTGTGCATAGGGGAGCAAGACGACCAATCGCAGAGGCCACTGTACAATGCGAGGTTGACTTCGCTGCTGTAAGAGTGTCGCTGCGTAGCTTGTGGTGGGTCTGCTCTTCACGGAGGATGTTCCGGTGGCCCTGAGCTCAGATCATGCTACGACGGGAGATCTCAGCACTTAGCAGACAGATGGCTGGTCCGAACCTCCAGACAGGACGAGGATTCCCGTAAGAACCTCGCATGTGACCCGGTCCAGTCGCTCCTCTGAATGCGTTGAGCGACGACACAGGACCGGCCACGTTCCTGAAGCTGACTGCATACCTCCATAGTTCCACTCAAACTGCACGACGACATGCGTGGCTTCCCCATGGTTCGGAGTGTACCCCTCGAGCATGAGGCGGCCACAAAAGGCATTGACGTAGTCTCGCCCAGATTATTCTGCACGGCTGGGAACTCAATTGCTTGATGTGTGCAGTTTCAACAACAGAACGGAGGTTTAGCACTGTCTTACGCCAATCAGTTGAAGCCTCTCCATTCTTCGAATCTGCTGCGACATCAAAGTCCGAGACGAATAGCATCTATACCTTTCTGGCGGTGCAAACTTCAGGCGATCACGAACATGCATCCCGCACTCACCCAGCACGTTCCTATCGCTCCCCTGAATCCGTTGAGCACCGACGCAGGCCCGACCACGTTCCTGAAGCTGACTGCATTCGCGGCTGGAAGAAGCGTCGTGCTCAACTCTCAGCTGAAGCCGCGTGGACGTACGGTACGCTTCCATTCGTTGTCCGTGACTGACGCTCTGCAGTGCCGGGTATGACCTTGGAGGTCCGGGTCTGACGAGGAGTACAATGAGGAAGATGTCTTGTCGAGCTCGCGGACCTTGATGCTTGGCGGAGGAAGCTTCCTGAAATGCCGTTCGGGACAGCGTATGCTATAGTAGCCTTCTCTCAGCCGTTGTCCATTGTAAGGTCGGTCAAGGCTGCCGTCGTGCGTGAATCAGCCAATGCTTAACCAGTCAGTAGAGCCTTCTTTGTAGATTGCGGACAACGTCAGATCAATCTTCCCCCACCATCCTCTGATCTCCCTCTTTCCTCATTTCCTGCATCTCCTCCGCCGTAACCACCACCTCTTTCCCTCTGGCCTCCGGACCCTTCTTGAGCCACTCCTCCTCCGTCTCCGCAAACTCGCGCCATTGCATACTATGCGAATACTTCAGTTCAAAGCCCTTCTTTTTCAACCTCGTCTTCATGACCGCTCCCACAGCGCCCTCTTCATCTTCCTCGCACTTCTTCCTGCCCCATTCCTTATCCCCCATTCCCTCTTCCCTGAAATCGCAAAGTCCAAAGTCCAGCATCATGACTCTCCTCTCGTCTCCATCCGGGACGTTCTCGTTAACTACAAAATTAGAGCATCGCACGTCTTTGTTCAGTATGCCCAGATGCGAGTACGCGTGGACGACCGCCACCGCTTGGTCGACGATCCCTTGCCAGCTTGATTGAGGTATCGTATCCGGCATCTCTGTGAGCGTCGGTCCGGGGATGTGTTGCAACAGCAGACCTTTTACCACCCCAAACTCTGTGCTTGGGTCGATTCGCGACTGCGCGGACGAGTCGGAGTGCAATGGGATCGAGACGGTTCCGTACAGGCGAGGGACCTGTTTGCCTTGAAGCGTGCGGAGAGTATCGTATGCACGGACCTCGGTCTCGAAAGATTTCACACACCAATTGTGCAGATATGTCTCGTTCTCGGCGGCCGACCAGCCTTCCTCGGGCTCCTCAAAGTCCTCGTCGCTTCGTAGCGTTGAGACGAAGTGTGCCGCCTCGCCACTGGCGACGAGTTCGGCGAAGGCGTCCTCGATATCAGGACTCCAGGGCTCGTCGACCCCTTCGTCTTTCCGTAGCTGCGCCGCGAAACGTCGATCATACAATTTCAATATTGCCCGAGTGGGCGATTCCGAGTCGCCAATTGCAGTGCCGGATATCTCCACCGTAAGTACACAGGACATGGTGAAGGGCACATGTGCCCGGATGATCTTGGCGTCTACGGTGCGCGATTCTTGGCCCGTCTGAATTGTGAGGGGCAGGACTTTGCCTTTTGCGTATTGTTCGCTGGGTGTCATGTCAGCGTCGGTTCGTGTTGTCTGTCCATGGAGTCCCCTTACCAGGCTTCCTGGCAGGCGCCGTCATCGGGCATTTTGCCAGCAATAATAAGAGTTGCACCACTCGAGATCCGCGCAAGTCAGCTGCATACCGCGTACTTTGACGTACCTTACGGGTTGCAGATAGTCCTCTCGCAGTAATTTTTGCACGCAGTGCAATATAAAGTTGTGGGTGGTCAGCCAAAAACTGGTTTGGCCGCTACTCGCGTCTGATTGGTCGCTCAATTCTGCAAGTGGCTTGGCGGCTTTCCTCGCGGAACGTCCCTCCGCCTGAAACCAAAACGGAAACTTTTAGCCAGAACTTCAAAACGGCCAAAACAACAACAATAAAGCAACATTGTATTAGAACCGCGTTCGCTGCCCTTTAGCAGCGATTACTGCGTGTAGACGCGCGGGCATACTATCTATTGCTCTATCTATTTTGTCCTGTTCGATTAAATTCTAACTCCGGTGCGCTTTGTCCCTAATATCCTCCTCCGTAATTTATAGCCCTTTTCGAAACTCTGCCTTAGAGGCACTCGCGCACAGGTTTTCTAAGATAGAAAGGTCTGGCGAGCCCGGTGCGTTAAGATAGGACTTAAGACCGATCTTTTCCTTATATTTAAGGATAGATTTAGCCTTATATAAGCCGTCGCGGTCTTCCTCGAGAATAAAGTCGTCGCCTACGTCGATAAGCGGCTTTATATAATCTCGAAGTAGAGTTATATAGTACTCGGCGGACATTTTCCCGTTCTTATTCGAAGGAATTGAATACTCGCGAAGAGGCGCCTTATATTTATAGCCTACGACGGCGTAGAAATGTAAGGACTTAGTCTCCTTATCTTTACGTACTTCGTCGCGCTTCGGATCGTTCTTTTTAGCCTTTTTAAGGTCTTTTTCGTTTAGTATAAAACGGACGTATTCCGGTTTCGTTCGCTCTAATATACTATAGTATCGAAAGATATAGTATTTATTCTCTTATTGTCCGTATCCGTAGTATAGCTCGTCCGAAAAGTATATCTTACGTTAAAATTCCTTCGTCGGAAAGCGATCTAGTATTTCTTTCGCGAAATCTAGTCGTATTTATACCTCTTTTATTCTAATTTCCTCGCGCGTATCGTAGATATATCGTCCTATACCTCGTAAGGTAAGGCCTCGCCGTATTGTTCGATCCGAAACGCGCGGAAGTTACGCTTCGTAGCGTAAACCCGCGTAAGTAAGATTATGTCCTTCGAAGCTATAGTTATCGATAATTCTTTTATATTCGTCGAGATCCGGGTTCGTTAGATTCCTCTCGTTATCGCCGCGTTACCCGCTACGTATCTTATTTTCGAAAAGTCGTTGTCGTAGTCGATCCGAAGAAAGAACCTTCGAAAGTTATCTAGGAAGTACGTCGAAGGCATCGGCAATTTCGCTTTATTTTCGCTTTTACCCGGTCTTTTTCTCGAGATAATCGGTAAAGATCTTTATACCGTATAGTATTACCTTCTTCGGCGTATCGAAATACGAAGGTATTGTATTGTTGTATTATTATATCGTTATAAAGGTATTAAAACATCGAGATTACGACGCGAGGGCGTTAGCGGAAGTTTCCGTTTTACTATCCCTACCTTAAACGTCGACTTCGCCCTCCTTACTCTATCTTAGATATCTTTATAACTACTTATCTAGCTATAGTAATAATAATAGAACGTATAATACTATAGTCCCTAAGTAGAAAGATAAGGTATAATATATATATAGGTCTAGGGAAAGGCTACTAGAGCTAATATAGACTAAGAAGTCTAACGAGCGGACGACTATCGATCTAGGTATCTAGAGGTATTACTAGAAGAGTAGGATACCGAGGTACTAGATAGGCTAACCGGGAAGCCTACTATATTATTTAGAAGGCGTAGAGGGCTATAGAGAGGCTACTAGAGCTAATATAGACTAAGGAGTCTAATAAGTAAGAAGGAAGAGGCCTCTTTTTAGTATAGGAGCGATATCTCGATAATAGGTACCTATATAGCTATACCGACGACGGCATCGAGTCCGCCGGGCCCTATTTATCTAGTAAGGAGGTCCGGATCGACCCTCGCTGTCGCTACTAAGAATTCGACTAGAGATACCGGACTAATACCTATCTAACTTTTACCCTAGGGGTAACCCTAACTATACCTAATACCTAATACCTAATACTATGTTCCGGGCGCGATATCTCTAGAATAAAGATCGCTAGTAATAAACGGAGAATAGTATTAAAATTACGTAGGTTAATATACCTATATATAATATCGAGTTATTTAACGTCGCTATTCTTAAAAGGCGACCCTAACTAATACCTAGAGTAACCCTAACTAATACCTAACGCCTAATGCTATATTCCGGGCGCGATATCTCTAGAACGAAGGTTACTAGTAATAAACGGCGGACGGTATTAGAATTATATAGGTTAATATACCTATATACGACGTCGAGATATCTAACGTCGCCGCCCTTAAAACTCGCTCTAGGAGCGACCCTAACTAATATATCTTTTTATCTTCTAACGGCGATATCTCTAGGACGAGGAGTACTTATAAGGGGTAAAAAGATATCG
>AFIY01001013.1:0-42217 GCA_000223825.2 Zymoseptoria passerinii SP63 | reverse complement strand
ATATTACTATTATTATAGTATATAGATAATCTAATATATTTTAAGCGGTATAAGTCTCCTACTAGATAGTATTGCTCTTTTAAGAGATATCTTACTCTTACTAACTTATTAGTAAGTCTAAGCGTCTCTTTCTAGATAGTCTTACTCTTACTAACTTATTAGAGGCTAGCTCTAATGCTATTTATTGTAGTAGTAGAGTTCTTTTATACGAACCGGGCTTATAATTATTACATTTAGTTTATTAGTAGGATTAATTAACTATTGCTATAATTTATAAGGTAATTAATTAATGTATTGTTATCTCTTCTGGATAAAAGGAAAGGTATAATCTCTGCCAAGAGATTACATAACTATTGTCAGGTGATCTCAGCTCTGCAACACTAGGACTCTAGACACGGTACCGAAATCTGTAGGCTAGGACCAGGCGCCTGCGCGCAGGGTCTGAGGTCCGATTACGTAGACCTCGTGCTCTCGATTCGCAACACTCAATCGGCGACAGTGAACATCCTGGTCGACCTCTCCGGCATCTGCCTGAGTTCAGACGCAATGGCTTTGTCGTAAACGCCCATCGACATAGTCCCTTACTCCATGGCATGTTCACTCCGAAACTCCGAATACAACGTGTAATGAGTATTACACATGCAATCTCGGAAGTTGTCATGAACAACAACGATAGCAGTGAGAGGTGAATTGAAGGCTCAAGGAAGCAAGAGCGTAAGCTGACAGTAAGGATTGAACAGCCCATAGCTGCAGTACTAGCGATGACGACAACAAAACAAAATGATCATGCCATGGACCGTGACCATGTTCATAGCATGATTATTGTTGTGTTGTTGATTATGGCTGGTAGTGCAGCTATGGCTAAAGAACCATGGCCAACTCATGCTCTTGCTTCCTTTCAATCCACTTCTCACTATCATCGTTGTTGTATTGCTGCCGGCTCGTCCTCGCCATGAACGCTATCCCTAATAATATCGTCTCTTTTCGCACCCAATTGTTCCACGTCCATAAGTCGTTGAGATTGCATGTAATCCTCATTCACCGTCAAATTCAGACTGAACATGCCACCCCTTACAATAGTGCAAGGGACCATGTCGATCGGTGGTCACGACAAGCCTACCCTTGAGGGTGTGCCAATCGAAGGACTGGAATCCCTACGAGCATCGTATCCTGTCTCCGTTATTGCCAACACCCAGGCCAGTATACACTGTTACTTGGGTCTTCCTGCATTGGACCCACATCTCACCGTGCTCCATCGTAGCGGCGCAGCACGGAAGCAAGCGCCATCTTCGTCTATAAAGTAAGGTAGCATGGAGCCGCTTCCACTGCCATCCTCTCAAACAAGTCCTCCACCAAATCTGAGCTTCTCAATCACCAACCTAACCCACCACTATCTCGACAACTATATCAAAATGAAGAACGTAATCATCGTCGCTTCCACCCTGCTATTCGCGCTCTTCGCCTCCGCGGCGCCCGGAGCCTTCGATTTCAACAAACGCCAAGACTGCGGGCCAGCCTGCGGTTATGAAGAATATGATGCAGAATGCTGTTTTGTATGAGCACTCCATCTGAGGAGTACTTTCACACAACAAAGATTGCTGACATGCCACATAGTGCCTGACAGGAGACCCTGCTGAGTGTTAAAGACGTCTCGCGGATACTCAAACTCAGCGCGCATCTGTGGTGCGGCTTCTCTTTCCCGCTATAGCTGTAACTACACGAGACTAACGTGCTGGCAGTGCTGCGCAGTGACCGGACTCTCCAAACCGTGCATGGTGGATATAAGCTCCTCGCGGGCTGGAGGGCATGCGCTATGTCCACTTCGGTTATGGAAATCAATGGACAACGGGCTCGATGTCGGAGCGACAACATCTTGCTGCGAAGGAGCTAGGAAGCGCGCCCACACGATGGCCAAGGCGTTTTCGTTCTCCGTAGCACAATGAAATGTTCCAGACTCGTCGACGTTCCTTTCTCCATCTCTCTCCAAATCAGCTGCCGTCGTCGTTGGCATCCGCGTGACCATTGGTGTCAGGGCTCGAATTGTCCTGACTGGGTCGAGTGGATCTTTTGCTTGAGATTTCCGCAGGCTCGAGTGAACTGGCATGGCCTGGTCAGATCCTGCACAGGGCTTTCACGATCAAAGAATAGAACTACGTGTCGGGCTGTGCGGCGGTGCCTTGATCGAAAGGCTATCACCACTCGTCTCTTCCGTTTCCCCCACCTCTGCTCCATTTTTTCAATCTCAACCAACATCAGAAAACATACTTCGCGTTCATCAACCACTCAAAGCCCCGTTTCCTATATAGCAAAAGATCCACAACAAGAGCTCATACACCATGCACTTCCTCCACCTCTCTGTCGTCGTCGTTTCGCTGGCCTCGACCGCGTTCGCAATTGGCGTAAGTCATCCTCCAAGTCCCTTCTCCTCCCGCGTCCAAGTCCTGACATGATGGCTCAGACATGCTTCAGATCCAAGGACCCCAACAAAGACGAGAGCTGGTGCGACTTCGGCCCCGGCGTTAAGCCCGTACCGTGCTATGACGTACGTATAACCTGCCGCTTCGTTCAGCATGACCATGTAAGGCGTTGCTGATATTTTGCGTTTTCTAAAAAGCCCTGGAAATGCTTCCAAGAAGGCTACGAGTGCGACATCGATAGAGACTTCCCACTCCGCACGTGGGCCAAGTGCTCGGATTGAAGCGCGGACTTCGGACTCTGAGCGGGACATGGAGTGTGGAGGATCGGCGCCATGTTGATAATGTTCGCGGAGTGGATGGGGCCACTGGCTTCGAAGTTGGGTCTTTGAGAATGTGGAACATCGTTCTTCCGAACATCGATATTGGCGCCCAAACTGACCCTGCCGTCGTCACTTGCTGTGCCCCGCTGTTTGGTCTACCAAGGCCAACATCACACTCACTCTCTTTCAACTTCAGGTTTCTCACCTCTTCCTCTTGACCACCCCTCACGATATATATTCCATAATGGCTACAATGCGTGCAGTCGGTAGGTCTCCCAGATGCGCCTGACCACGGTCCCCAATCAATCAACTGACCCTCCCTCCCAGAGATCAAAGACGGCAAAGGCCCCCTCGAAAACCTCCACATCACCGAGATCAAACGACCCTCCATCTCCTCGTCCCAAGCACTCGTCAAAATCCGAGCCTTCGGTCTCAACCGTATGGACCTCCTCCAGCGCGAAGGCAAGTACCCAGTCCCTCCGCAAGCTCCCTCGACGCTAGGCGTGGAGTTCAGCGGTACCATTGAGGAGGTCGCGGACGGGAATGAGGAGGGATACGATAAGGGTGACGAGGTGTTTGGACTGGCATACGGAGGAGCCTATGCGGAGTACATTGCCGTGTCGACACATATGCTTGTGAGGAAGCCGGAGGAGTTGAGCTGGGAGGAGTGTGCAGGCATACCAGAGGTGAGCGGGACATGATCATCGGAGAATCCTCAAGCACAGTGAGATGACCACGACACTGACGAGAGATCGGACAGGTGTACATCACCGCCCTCCAAGCAATGTACCTAATCGGCGAATTCGAACCCGGAAAATCCATCCTCTGGCACGCCGGCGCCTCATCAGTCGGTATCGCGGGCCAACAACTCAGCAAAGTCAACGGCGCCTCCAAAATCTTCGCCACCGCCCGCAGCGATGAAAAATGCAATTGGTGTGTGTCTGAGCTTGGAGCTACGGCGGCGTATAACAGCACCAATGCCGATTGGGCGGAGGAAGTGCTCAAAGCGACGGACAACAAGGGTGTGGATATCATTGTGGATTTCATCGGGCCGGACACGTTTGCAGCGGACCTGAAGGCTATTGCGAAGGATGGACGGATTGTAAACTTGGCTACGTTGAGTGGACTGCACCTCAAGAACACGGACGCCAACTTCGGCGCCTTTGTTGCGAAGCGGATTCGATATGAGGGAAGCAGTTTGAGGTCTCGAGATGAGAAGTACCAGGGCAAGCTGCGAGATCACCTGGTCGAGCACGCGTTGCCGATGTTCAAGGATGGGAGGTTGAGGTCGATTGTGGAGAAGGTGTTCCCTTGGGAGCAGATCCAGGACGCGCATCGGTTGATGGAGAGTAACCAGACGAAGGGCAAGATCATTTGTACGATTGGCTAGAGGTCAAGAATGAAAATCAAAGTCTCTTGTTGCTGAATCGTGGGAAAAACAGCTGTGATGTCCTTACTCTTCTTCTTCTTCTCTCAAGTGGTTCTTTCGTCCGTCGATTCGCATCTGCCTCGCTCATCACACATCGTCAAACGTCAACACCCAAAGATCATCCAGTCGATTATTCTCCTCGCCCAACCCGCCCGTCACAGCCACCGCATCTTTTCCTCCCAACTCCACCACGTCCGCGTCAAACCACCCTCTCGCATCAGGACTCTCCCCCGAAGTCGACATAGCCAGAACCTGCACCCACTTCTGCTCCGCAATGCCATAAGCCCAGACGTCGCCCAACATCTTCCCGGCTCCCATATGTCCCTCCGAACTCGGATCTCGCTCTCCAAACAACGTAATCAACCACGTCTTGCCCTGCACTTTGACCGGCACCAGCGCACCGACACTCCTCGCTCCCGGACCCGACTTGCCGTCAGCAGCAAAAGACTCGGTCTCCCACTTGTCGGCCTTCGGGTCGAAGAAATCGAGACTGCCGCCGACTTCCTTCTCCCCGTCGAAGCCATTCATGCGCCATACTTTGCCTTCCGCGTACGCGATCGAAGTGCCTCCTCTAGCCGGGCCCGGAGCAGTCTCCAGCTCCTTCCACTCATAGGTAGAGACGTCGAAGGCCCAGAAGTCGTTTCGTCGACCGGACTCGGGACATCCAGCGTGGAGATAGATGGTAGACTTGCCGTCGGACGTCATGGCGTGATAGGAGCGAGCTTCGGGGTAAGTGGAAGAGACCGGCTTGATGTTTGACCAGGACTGGGACTTTATGTCGAAGACCCACAGAGAGCCGGATTCGTCGACGGGTGCCATGGCTGGACCGCCGCGACCGGAGAAGAGGTAGATTTTGTCGCCGACGACAGTAGTGGCGGTGCCGACTCGTGCGGAGGGTGTGGTGTCCGAGCCGGGGAGGGAGGAGATGGAGATCTCTTGGCCGCCGTGGGCGAGGGAGACGATGTGGAGGTCGTTGTCGCGGGGTTCGCGGGGGTTGAGCTCGCCGCCAAAGATGTGGAGAGTGGAGGCTATGGCGCTGACACTGTGGGAGGAGCGTTGGAGTTGTGGTGCAGTGGACAGTTTGGTCCAACTGGCGGTGAGGGTGGCCATGGGGAGTGAGTACGTGGAAGATGATGGTTGGATGTGTATAGTGATTATCAGGTTCGCTCGCGAGTGGGATCCCGGCGATGGCAGACTGTGACGACCCGCGATGCCTGATTTGGAAGGTAGTAGTGACCAGGATGTGAAAGCGAAGTGAATTGAAACGAGGATGTAGAGGGCGCAAGCTGCCAAGAAGAAGCTCGCTGATCAGGAACACCAGACCTGCTCTTTACTGGCCGACTCCATCAATCGTTGGTAACTACTACAGACCGTATTCTTTTCTCCATCGGGTTGTTTGTTGCGACGCTGATATCTATGGATCCGGCGGAAATGTGTTCAAGTCAGGTCCGACACATCACCAGCGAGATATCACCTCAGCGCGCCACCGATTCTAGTACTTGTGCCTGTGAAGCTCGTCGCATTACGAAGTATCATCCCCAGTTTCACAATGCTAGAATACAGCTCGTAGAGTGAGGACAGCGTGGCCGAGACGATCATTGACCGCGTAGGAGGCGAGGTACACTAGAAGTGTCTCCTTGAGAGTTGCTCTCGCGATCCTGTCCCACCCCACGGATTCAAGCGGAACGGCATATATCGAGAGGGGCTGCATTATGCATGCAGCAACCTGTCACGAGCTGCTTCGCCGCTTCACTCGATCGATCCGTGTCAGCTCGTGGAGAACCGGGGGGCAATGCTTGGGCAGCAAGTATTATATCACTATGTATGCAGCCTTGCGAAAGTGAGCCGACCGCATTGCGCCCATCGCGTAGTTCTATCAGATCATCACCACCAGATACCTCAAGTCCGCAGAATTGAGAATAGTGAGTCTCCGTTTGAGGATTGCTCCTTCGAGGTCCCATTTTGACGCTTTGTGTGCAGTATCTTGCCCGCCTCATTCATCCAACACGTTGTCTGCTACCAACAACAACGGAAGCGGGTCTGGAGGCGGCAGTGGCAGCGGTGGCGGATCGGCTTCTGGAGGCAACCAAAATCCCTCGTCTAACCGATCGGGGAATACCGCCAACTCGAGCGAGAAGCGTCTGACGGATGAGCAAGTCAAGCAGCTCACGGACTCGGCCAATGCTGCCAAAACGAAGAAGAGGTCGACCGACTTCTTGATGCTGAAGGGAAAAATATGGATGCCTTGAAATTGAGGCCTACTTATAAGGGGGGCAGCTGCGGGACGGTCCATGGAACGGATCGGCACGAGCCGAACCAGACTAGGAGCTTCTACATATGAATCCAATATGTGTTTCCGTCTTTCTCTTTCACACTATACATCCCTTGCACAGCAACCCGATCGATGTCGATTTTCGTGTGCTCCTTCATCGTCTGAACGCCATAGCTTGCAGCTCTTCGTTGCCGGAACAATGAGTGGCTCTAATGTGGTGCTGGTCGAGTTGAAGTAAGGTGTGTAGATTCATGGGTTTAGCGGCGCGGTTTTGTGAGGGGGCGAGGACCTCGGGGTGGTTTTGTGGATGTTGAGAGAGAGGATGGAATGGGGCTTTTGCTGTTTTTGTTTGTTCATGGCAAAGTAAAAAAAGGTTGGCGATTGGTTTTGTTTCGCTCACTGCCGTCGTCGTCGTGGTGGAAATGCTATATACAACCCCTTGCTCTCTGTCTCTCTGTCTCTCTCTCTCTCTTTTCTCTCTCTCTCTCTCTCAACGTCTAACTATGCACAGTCTGTCTTCAATACGCCCTGTAGTTACTTACATACAAACATGCAAAAAAAAAAATTGACAACGCTATGCCGCCTAATGCCCCCGATTTCCATCAGCCCTCCCTCCTCGAAAATTACCACAAATATATCTGTTAGTCAAGTCTTCAATTCCACTGCCCAACCTCACCTCAAATCCGGCAACCGCGGCTCCCTCCCCTCCAACCTCGAACTCGTCCGACTCCGACTCCGACTCTCCCCCCTCCACGGCATCGGCTGCGCGCGATTCATCAACACCTCATCGTCGTCGTCGTCGTCGTCCCCCTCATTCGTCATCCTCCTCCCGCGATACGCCGTCTGACCACCCCGTGGCACAGCATCGTACCTTCCCCTCGGATCACCAAACGGCGCCCCGGAGACGATGGGCGCTTTGTAGATTGACGGAGCGGAGGCGGGATGCGATGGGTGGGACATGTCACCCATGAGGAGGGAGGTTCTCGCGTTGAGCGGGGTGAGATGATCCAGATCGCGGGAGAGCATGGATTCCTTTTCCAACCGGGCTTTTTCCGCGTCCTTGCGTTTTCGCCGGTGAGGGTTTTCTTTGATGCAGGCGATGATGGCGTTGATGGCGATGAGGATGGCGAGGAGGCCCGTCATGATGGATTGGACGACGAGGAGGACGACGCCGGTCACGGTGGTGGTGGTCTGGGAGAAACCCAGTTCCTCGACGAAGATGAGGACGCAGACGACGGAGAGGACGCGCACGGTTTGGATGGTGATGTTGATCCATTGGGAGGAGCGACGGGCGAAGGGCCGGGTCCAGAGGAGGAGGATCAGCATCAGGGCTTCGACGATGAGTTGCCCCGCGACTTGGACCATGCCGTGGCCGTTGGCGCCGGCGATGATGCAGCCGCGGGCGAACATGTAGAGGATGACGGGGACGAAGAGCCACCAGTAGGATTTCTTGTACGAATCGTAGAAGAGGGAGTATTTGATCCAGACTTCCTTGTCTTCGTAGAGGCCGTGGGGCGCGCCGTCGAGTTTCTTGTATTGGTGCGCTTTGGAGTAGATGCGCCAACTGAACCCGGCGAGGAGGACGGTGAAGAGGGCGAGGGTGACGCCCGCGAGGACTTTGGCGGCCCAGGAGTCGCCGTCTGCGAATTGGTAGACGCACCACATGGTCCAGATGCCGTAGAGGAGGAGGATGAGATTGGTGATGGCTTTGGCCATGCGCCACCAGTAGCGTTTGCGCCAGGACTCGAGGGATTTGGAGAGGGTGCCGAATTGGGCCCAGGCTTCGAGGATGACTTTGCCGATGAGGATGAGGACGATGATGGCGGCGACGACAATGGCCCAGACGAGGAGGATGGTCATGAAGGTGTTGGAGGAGGGGATGCTGAGTTGTTCGGCGTAGGCTTGGATGCCGGTGACGAATTGTTTGTCTTTGGGGGACATGTCGGAGGTGGTGGTGTTGGCGGGGGTGTCGCTGTCTTGGAGACCGGTGTCGACGTCGGTGGACTGTCCGTTGACGGAGACGGTGGTCTGTCGCGCCCAGAGGAGAGCTGTGTCCAAGGCTCGCTTCACTTTGGCCGAGGTCCCATTTCCCGTGTTGCGATCGAATACGAGGGTGACGTTATTCTTGAGGTATTCGTAGTTGTTCTCCGTCACGTTGCCGCCCGTCGAGGCTCGGAAGTTGTCAATGGCCGTCTGCATCGATCCCCACTCGACCAGTCCCGCGGAGAAACCAAAGTTTGTTGTGAAGGATTGGTAGACTTTGGGATATTTGACGCTCAACATTCCATTCATGGCCATTCCTTGAAACCATCCCAACACCTCGCCGAACGATGGCGAGGGTCCCGTTGCACCCGGACTGCCACCCGATGCCAACGCTGCAGCACCCGAGAAGATGAGTGCCACACCTGCCACTCCCGCTGCGGCGTACTTGACCGACGGTACGTTGAACGTCTTGCCATTTCCCACCTCGGACTGAATGCATGCTATTTCATCTCCGGTCGAGCTCTTGACTTCCAATTTGACGATTCCATCGAGGTCGGGAACGTTGAATGCGATTGATGGGATTTTGCTGGCGTACTCTTCGGGGATGGTCTCGGAGCCTTTGGCGGCGAAGGATCCGGAGGGGACTGAATGATTGTCAGTTAGGTCGAATCAGTCATGTTGATCAATCAATCATACCTGGACACATCTGCTCCATCTCCAGATCACAAGGGTCGAAATCTCTCTCGTACACTTGCTTGCCATATGCCGTGACGGTGAGATGAAGCGTGACTTTTTGAGACTCGGTGCTGCTGCCTGCTACATCAAAAGTGATGACTCTCGAATTTCGATCATATGTGGCATCCAGTTTATCGACCTGAATGGAAGAACTCGTCGAGCAAAGGGAGAATCCGTTGGTGGTGAGGACGTCTACACCCAGCACGCTGACCGGCAGGGCACCGAGGAGGACAAGGAGGGGACATAATCGGCGGAACCCCATCGAGGACCGCATGGTGAAGTGAGGGAGTTGTCCGCAGTCGAGTCGGGGTTCGATGGGTGGGATTGAAGGTTTGATGCAGAGTAATGGACACGCCCGCGCACGTGAAGATTATGCAGTGTTCCCGTTCTTCCACGGAACTGTCCGACGGGGATGTTTCTGTGTTCCAAAAAACAAAGGCGTGTTGGTGTTTCGTCTCGAGCGAGGGTTTGTCGTGAAGATGGTTGATGAAGTGTTGGAGCGAATGTTGGAGCGAATGTTGAAGCGAGTGGAAAACGGTGCAGATGATGAAGCTCCAAAGGATGCATGCAGGAAAGACGTGAATGCAAACGCTGAAAGATGAAGATGAAGATGAAGATGAAGAAGAAGAAGAGAGAGAACAAGGGAGAGAGAGAGAGAGAGAGATCTTGATGATGAGAGAGGTTTGAATATCCGAGGGGTTTTCGCTGCCGTCGACTTGCTGGATGGATCTGATTGGTCGTGCGTGGGAGGACTCGCGGCCCTGCAAGCTTGAATCTTTTCTTAGAATTAATTCATGAAAAAGAAGTCTAGAACACATCTTTCGAATCAAACCGGGCGGGATACATTGATGGGAATTTGATCGAGTGAAAGAGGTGAAAGAGGTGAAAGACGTCAAGTTTTGAATGGCCAGTCCATGACATTTCACATCAATGTGTATGATCAACTGCTGTTCAATGTGTGTGTGTGTGTGTTCTGTCTTGTTGAAAGCTCAGCTTAACTTTGTGGGTCACACGATGACCTGACCAGTCCTTTCTGTCGTAGTTAATCATCACTCAGAGATGGTCAAGATTGTCCACGGCAAGAATATTGGACACAAGTTGCAGTACATGATCAGTAAATAACATCAACATCATCATCATCATCCTCTTCAACATCAACATCATCCTCTTCAACATCATCATCATCATCATTCATCATCATCATCCTCTTCAACCATGCGCTTACTAGCCATCGCCGACATCCACCTCTCCTTCAAAGCCAACAAAGACGACTGGGCCGAACTCGAACACAACGACCAAGATGGCCTCATCCTCGCCGGCGACGGTATGCCTTCTCTATATCCTCCCTACCTCTCTCCTCTCTCCTCAACACTGACCTCCTCTCCCCCTCCCCCATCAGTCGGCGAAACCCTCGACCACATGACCGAAGCCTGCAAACGCGCCACCCGCCGCTTCAAACACGTCTTCTGGGTCCCCGGCAACCACGAACTCTACACCTCCACCACCCCGGACCTCCCCATCTCCGAGCGACACCTCCGCGGCGTCGCCAAATACCACGCCTGCGTCAAAGTCGCCCGACACTACGGCGTGCTGACCCCCGAGGACGACTTCATGACCTGGTCCTACCTCAACACCGAGGGCAGTCTCGAGAAAGCCCTCATCTGTCCCATCTTCACCCTCTACGACTACTCTTTCCGTCCCGAGGACGTCTCCCGCGAAGACGCTCTCGACTGGGCAATGGAAGAAGGCGTCCAAGCCACCGACGAGGCCCTCCTACACCCGGACCCGTACCCCACCCGAGACGCCTGGTGCCGCTCCCTCATCACCACCGCCGAACGCAAACTCACCGCCCAAACTCACCGCCGCCGCCGCCACCGGTCTCCCCCTGGTAATAATCAACCACTGGCCCCTCCTCTCCTCCCTCATCCACATCCCCCTCGTCCCGCGTTTCCGTCTCTGGTGCGGCACGCAACTCACCCACGACTGGCACACGCGCTTCCGCGCGAAGGTCGTGGTGACGGGACATTTGCACGTCAGGAGGACGGATTGGGTGGATGGGGTGAGGTTTGAGGAGGTCAGTTTGGGGTATCCGAGGCAGTGGGAGGAGGCGAAGAGGAGTGGGTGTGGGGTCAATGAGATGTTGAGGGAGATTTTGCCGGGGCCGCCGACGCCGGGGAGGGGCAAGGAGCCGCCGACGGAGTGGAGGCGATTTGGGGGGAGGTGAGGTGCGGAGGGTGGTGGAGTTGGTGGGGGGGGGGTGTTTTGCAGGGATGTCTTTAGAGCAGGGAGGGCCTTGCAAAGCTGGTTGGGTTTGCTTTACATTGGACTTGCTCGGAGGTAAAACGACTCGATGTGCAAATGACCATTCACGAAGATTGGGAATAAATTATCGATCAAGACCACGACGCCACAGGGTCAGAGGTGGGATATATCGCCCAAGCATGAACAACATGAATGAACTGAGGTTGGGAATATGTACCAGCCGATTTCGGGAAGGAAGGGGGGAGCAAAATACGCCAGGCAAAGACTAGATAGGAGTTTCGACGAGAAAAGTACAAGAACGTATACGAATCATTGAGAGAACACGCGACAATAACCGGGCGAAGAATTTCTCATCACCCGACACCTTTGAAGACCCCCTTTCAAAAAAAAAAGGAGACCGTTATGTACTTTGATACCAACAACATCTAATTATGGAGACGGGCGAGGAGGGTAATTGTTACGGTAGAGACTGTGTGGAAGTTCGTGAAATCGACCTTCTTCGTCTATCCATGGAGGAGGCGGAGAAAGGTGCCGGGTGAAGCGACACACCCTTTCTTAATGAATTAGTAAAAGCTCACAAACGTAACGGTAGGTAGCACCAGGAGGGGGGGGGGGGCTGAGGGGGGGGGGGGGGGGCTGATCAATTAATTCACTGGTCGAAGAGGCGAGAGGAGTACCTAGACAGACACAAGCTTGCTTGCACGTCAGCTTTCGAAACATCAAGGAAGAAAACGTTCCACGAACAAAACCAGCGATATCTGGATGGATGGAACCCTTTTTTTTTTTTTACCAAGAAACATCGGAAAAGTCGGTGAAATCCTTTCAACACCAACTTACGGCTCCCAACCACCGCGCACCGCAAAAATGAAACCCCCCGATCGCGCGCCCGCCACGACAACGACGACGACGACGACACCTCCTTCCCCTCCCCCCTCCCCACCCTCCTCTCCATCGCCCTCTCCTCAACCCTCCTCTCCCTCCTCCTCCGCTGCATCTACCACACCCCAACCCTCTCCCAACCCTGCCTGCTCCTCCTCTCCGCCATATCCCTAGCAGGACTGGGTTGCGTCATGCTCGCGCTACCGGGCGTGGGGATTCTGTTGTTGTGTGTGGGGTTCGGTAAGTGAGATGGGATGGTTGAGGGTTGGGGGGTGAGGGTTGACCGGCTGACCATGTTGGGGGTAGATTTCGTCAAGGGTTGGGTGGGTGGTGGTGGTGATGGGGGAAGGGGGGAGATGAGGAGGCGGGGGTTGGGGGATGCGGTGATGATGGCTTGGGAGGAGGTGTGGGAGGTGTTGGCGGGACATGCGGAGATGGCGGGGTGAGATTCTGGGAGGGATCAGAGTGCGGAGAGAGGAATGGTGGTTTGGGCCAAACTCTTGCAGATGGGAAATGATGGTTTGGGCAACCTCTTGCACAGATGGCGAAATGCAGATTCGATGGCGCAATCGTTTTGACTTTCAAGCTTGCTTCATTGAATTCGGCTGCGTGATGTAGAGTAGTAAACGAACAACTCAGCCTTCCAGTACGCCTGTGATGCTTTCATCCTTGAACGAAGACATCCCGAATCATTCAATCGTCTCGCCTTCCTGCCACTCTCATTCCATCCTTCCTCCTCGAATCCTCATCACATCACATTTATGCGTTGAAAGCGGACGGGAAGCGGCGGATGTTCTGCTCAATCGGGCCCTTGTTGCGGAGGAACTGGACGTAGGCACCATCGACACGGACGGCACCAGCCTTGCGCTTCTCAACATACTCGGCGCGGTTGAGAGGGGTGAAACCCCACTTCTTGGAGACGATGATCTTTTGGCGGCCGGGGAACTTGTACTGGCTGCGGCGGAGAGCCTCGATGGCGGTGGCGCGGTCTGGAGTTATGATGTCAGTCGCTGAAGGAAATCGTCTGTCGCAATTCTGCTGCACTCACGAGAGTCACGAGTGCGGACGGAGAGGAGAATCTGGCCAATGTTCACACGGGCGACGGAGCCGTTGGGCTTGCCGTACGCACCGCGCATACCAGTCTGCAATCTATCGGCACCAGCGCACGACAACATCTTGTTGATGCGCACGACGTGGTATGGGTGGGCGCGGACACGCATGTGGAATCCTTCTTTTCCGGCAATCTTGACGAGGTACCTGCACGTCATTTTGGTCAGTCCTGCCGGTCCTCCAAATGTTCATTTCTCTCTCTCTCTCTCTCTTTCTGGGTGTAGACGCACTTGTTGGCGCAAATACGAGCCGCCTCGAGGGCCTCGGAGCTCAACTGTTCATACTCGTTGGAGACGAGGTGGACGCAAAGAGGGAAGTCGTCGACGTTGGCACGCTTGCGGCCGAGATCGAAAATGCGAATCTTGGGGTCTGGCACACCACGGTTGAAGCGAGACTTCGGGTATGGCTTGTTCTTGCAGTAGCGGTAGCAACGAGCTGGACGGCGGGCCATTTCGACGGTGTTGATGGGGTTGGCGGTGGTGAAATGAAAGAAAGGAAGTGCTCTTCGGCGAAGTGTCGAAGAGGAAGAGTATGCTTGGCGCTTGATAAGCCAACACTCTCGAATTTCGATCAGCCGGTCGCCACTTCTGCCTTGAAATTAAGGCATTAAATACGGATTTCAAAGCACGGCGTTTATCGGCAGACAAGTGTTTGGCGAGAGATACTACTGGTACGACGATGAGGTGGCATAGTATCGGCATTTGCACGGCCTATTGACTGGCTATCTGAACACTACGAAGCCCTCCTCAAAGGCTATCGGTGCAACATTCTGCCGCATCATCTCTGATGCAACAAAGCACTGGACGATTCGAAACCCGCAGAAGATCTCTGCATCCTCCCAACCCCTGCGCTATGCCTTTTGACTCCATTCCTCCACGTCCATCATGCGACCCGCTTACTGGACTTGCGAGCTAAGGATGTCCGAGTCACCGGCGTCGAGGATGGCCATGGTGGAGCAGCGGAAGAGCTTTCCGCAGGCAGTGCCGAGCTCGATCTGTGCGACAATTCAATCAGTATGTGTTGATCCCTCCAAAGCCGACTGTTGAGGAAGGCTTCTTCTCAGGGCTCAAGAGAGTTCAGCACCCTCCAGAGCCTCAAGCTCCTTCGCCAGGTGCAGCGTGGTATTGTTGTTGTTGAAATCTCTTTCTTTCAAGCAGGGCATAATCTTACGTTGTTGCCGGAGAAGTGGTGGACAGCGGTCTTGGCCAACATGCTGTAGTCTGTAATGTCCATCAGTCTCTTGATCATCCTTCACTCTCCATCTCTTCGATGCGGGCCGTCTTACACTCGAGCTCAGACTTGCGGAGAGGAGGGGTGTTGCCGGCGATGATGACGAGCTTCGCCTTTCCGGAGCGAAGAGTCTTGAGGGTCGACTTGTAGCCAAGTGTGACCTTGCCAGACTGTGGGAGAATAGTCAGAATTTGTCCTGCGTTGGGGCCCGCCGCAGTTGTATGCGCACCTTGATAGTCAAGGCAAGCTTGGCGTTGATGTTGTCGGACGTCTTGGTGCTCTTCTTTGGTGCCATTTTGCTGATTGTTGGTCTCCGGTTGCCCTTCGCTGACTGTGGTTCGGAAAAGATTGGGAAGAGCAAAGAGAAATTCGAAGTCCTTGTGGGGACGCTCGGACCATGTCCGAACTTTGGCCTCAGGCTTCTCTCTCAAGACATCTCTCACTTCACTTTCTCCTTTGCTCTGCGCTTTGACTGCCACAGATTGGTGCAAGTCCTAGATCTTTCATCAAATGGCACACTCTGGCGGCTTACGTGGCGACCTGATCCAAAGGGGATTTTTGACATTGGGTATCGCCAATTGGCCTGGAGATTGTCAAATCTTCCATTTCTAGGTGCCGTTGGTTCTCTGTTGAAACACTTCAAGTCTCATGCCCACAGTTTGTTGGATATGCATTGCCTATATCCAGCAAGACCATGTGCCTGCTCACACTCTCTCCTGCAGCAGACTCTCCGGTATATCACCTGCGTCTGGCCTGGGATAGTACCCAACGAATCAGGCGATATCAAATCTTTCATCTGCTGAAGTCGACGACTGTTTTCCTTCGGCGACACTGCACAACCATGATGCTATGATTGCCCTTTGCGTTCAGACACAGCGAGACTGCTTCGAGCAGCTTGGGCGTTATGAGAACGAAGAGTTGAGCAGCCTCGGAATATGGCCTCGAAAGTCTTCATACGTCTCGCCTTCGCTACTGGCATCTTACCTGGTCTGGTTGCGAGTCGCCTGCAGAATCTGCATTCACTCACCGCCACAGAGACTTGGAGCCGGCACAACGCACAGTCGCTGATCGAGAAGTACGCCACCTACCTCCCAATGCTTTCGAGACCCCACCGAGGAACCCCGGAGAGGAAGAGCTGGCAATGGACCGCCCTGTTTGAGAAAGAGAACCAAGCATCAATGAACAACAGCCTGCCGTTCCGAGTATCATAACACGAATCGTAGGATGTCTGACGTGCGACACGAGCAGAACATGAATGTATGATCAAGACAACAACGATCGGCCCGCCGGAAGTTTGGCTCGATGCTTCATCTGTACTTTTCCCATCTTAGGTCGAAAGTGAGGGCCATGAGCTGCAATGCTTAGGCGTGCAGTACAGCCGCCGTGCAATGTGCAGTATTAGTATTGATGGTGCGCGGGATAGGACCTTGGCATGGTACTCAACAAACTCGTACATGTAGGCGGACATGTATGTGGATGTGTACGCAGGCAGGTAAAGTGCCAAGTACGACGCCGTCATCTATGCTGGGAAGCCGCCGATATGTGCGCCGACGATTGCGCCTTCAAGTACCACGCCCACCATGTACGCCGACATGGAGACGCCCTCAAGTACAGCGGCTTGCCACCACTGGATACGGATGCCCTCGCATTGTAAGAATCGAGACACGCTCTCATCGATCTATGCCTGCAGCTGCTACGGTGGACAAGAAAGACACAAATGTTGCTCGAACGTAACACAAGACCGGGAACTGGACATACAACAGAATGTTTGCATTCAGGAAAAAAATTCAGGTCAAACACAAAAGTGAGGAATATCTCCAAGAATGTTAACCATTTCCGACATGCATCCATTCTCCAAGCGCCATGCCTCTTCTCCAATCCTCATGTCCACCAGCTCATCCACTCGAAGTGGAGTTGATACCCAGAGACGTGTAGTAGCCCTCATTGTTCGGATCGCGACCCAAGAAGGCCTTGAGTCCCAGCAACGGATCCACCGAACCACCAGGCTGCAGCACCTGAGTTCTGTATCTCATGCCGACGGTGCTGCTGAAAGGGTCGTCACTGAAGGCCGTGTAGAAGACGTCTTGCGCATACACCAAGCACCACTGGTACGAGTAGTAAGCCGCCGCGTACTGCTCTACGAGGTGGGTGAAGATGGTTTGGAACCCATTGTAGCTGTACGGCAATTTGTACGGCGGGTCGAGGTCGGTGCTGAATGGTCATAGGGTTAGCAAAGGTCTTGGACACGAGCTGTTGACATATAGTCATGCCCGGTTGGATAGCTAGGCCTTCTGCCTTTTGGTGACACTTACGCATCTGGCTGTGTGTAGACACTGCGGTATGTCTGCCCGAAAGTGGTTGCCACGTCGATGCTCTTAGCCGCGTCGAGGCTGGTGACATTGTGGATGACTTGATCGTAGAACGTGAGTCCCAGTTGACTCATGACACTGGATCCTGTTCCGGGCCCAGAGTTGTTCAGGATTTGCGAAATGAGATCTTCGGGGAGCGTGACCGGCGGCAATGGAATGTCGGTGGCATTGGAACCTTGCTCCTTCCTCCATTCAGCGGCGGCTTGCTCTGAGAAGCTCGACCAATGTGTCGTGATTCGGCGAAAGGTTTCAGGCAGAGCTGCCCAATTCTCCATCAGTTGCGAGGGGAACCTGGTGAGAATGATTAGAAGATGCCCTCTGTGGTTGATTTCTCGCAACTCACTCGTAGAAGTCAGCTGGCGTCGCGAGGAAACCATGGTTCGTGGCGTATTTGACGACCGAGAGCAGCTGGTGCATGGTGTGGCCTAGTTCGTGCAGGAGGTCACTGAGATTGCTCGTGCCAACGAGAGAAGCAGAGCGGTCATTATGAGGATCCGTCTCATATTGACCGCTCTGGATTGCCTCCTCCAGCAGTGGGTTGTTCTCCTTGGACTGACTGAGATACGCGACATGCGCCGTATATGTCGTCGTCTCATTGACAGCGTACGAGGTGATGGCAAAGTAATTATCTTGGATGGCGACGTTGATTTCGATTTTGCCGGCGTTCTCCCCGGTGCCATTTGAAAAAGTGGCAAGCGTATCCGCCGGAACACCTTGAAGCTCTTCCGCAGTAAAGTACACGTTTCGAGTGTCGGTATTCACATTCTTCTCAAAGGCGTCCCCGATCTCGGCAAGACGGTCCGTCATCTTCTGGAATTGATCGTTCTTGTCGGCTGATAGTTTCACGCCGAAACCGATGCAGTCTTTATATAAACTTTCCAGTGTTTGGCGATCCTCGTCGTCCAGGTTGGTGGGGTTGGACAGGTAGACATGTTCCACCCTGGCAAAATAGTCCTGATTGTTCGATACGTGTTCTATAGCATCTTTGTAGCTGGCGCGGAGGACGCTAACGCCACTGATCATCTCTTCGGTCGTAAGAATGTTCGCCGTAAGAGGCTGTAATTTCGTCGCCTGTTCGTTTTCATTCAGGATGAATGGCAGAATTGTGTTCTCGAACGTAGCATCTTCCGGCGATGGAACGGTATCCAAGATTTGTTTCAGGGTTGCGTTGTAAGCCGCAGAAATATCGATCGCCACCTGCTTCATGGAATCAACCGTGTCGTTTCCATACACGTGTGGCAGCTGTGGGGGTCTTTGGATGCCGGACGGTAGCGTGCTCGTATCTCGGGAAACTTCTTTGTGGACGAGGCGAACTGTGGCCTTCGATTTCAAGAGCAGAGTCCAGTACAGCGGCGTCCCGACGAGAGTGGCTGTGTTGGTCAGGCAGACTGCGTTGGCGGAGACCAGCCGCTACGCCACCAGCGTTGGATAGAACGCCCCCATGGGAAGGAGGAAGAGACTTCTCGTGGCCCACTCCACGGGCGCAGTGCCCGATTTGGAAAACGACAGAGAGGAGGACAACGGCGATGACCTTGGTGAAGGACGCCCGGTGAGCGTTGCGATATCGAGCCATGTTCGTTGCCGGAGGTTCGCTTGATCGCGACGGCCAGTAATGAGTGTGGTGACAAAAGAGCGTGGGTAAAGAGAGCGTTGGTGAAAGAGCGTGGTGGAAGAAAGAAAGGCGAGAAGGGGGAGTAAGCTGATAGAGGGACTGTCTTGCTCCGCACGAGCATTGAATTGTCGCGGATGGGACTCTGCCGTGGACATGGTCGCCGATCACCCTGGCCATATCCAGACCTGCATGGCCCCAAAATACCCCTTGCAAGCGTTCAGTACAACACCAAGAACAATGGTCATGCCATAAGGCACGAACATGGTATAGACTCTTGAGGGTGTGGTATTACCGCAATATCACATTCCTGGGGTGCCAATCACCAGCATGTAAACCCTCATCAAGAGCGGTCAGAGGGTTGTCCATATGCCCACAACCGTGGCTTGTATATGAACAGTCCACCATCTTCCAGACCATTGTTGCTGAAATTTGCGCCAACGAGGGAGCTCAAATGATGCGAATGTGTATTGCACCGGGGCGATCCCGCTTGAAAAGCAGTGATTGGTGCAGTATGTACTCGCTCATCTCAGGATCTCGCAGTGGACTAACTGTCGTGGCGTGATGATAATCCCGTCGTAAGCAGGCGATGCACGAGAGATTTGCTGCTTGTCTCCTGTGCTGACGTGCGTGAAATGGAGCCTTCTTCGGGCGTCATCTTCCGATCCGCAAGTTGCCCGGAAGTACCTCATACCATCGAGCTGCTTCCTCGAGACCGCGGCATTCGGATGAAGCGATGTTCCGTGAAGATATAACACAAGCGACGAGGAGCTGACTCCTGAGAAAGGCTGATAGCGTGGTCACAAGGATCAACGATTCTGATCCATGTCCTCCACGATCCTCCGATTCTCGCGTGATGAACCATGAGTCGGATCCAACCTTGTCAGCACGTCGGTCCGTCGTCGGATGATCGGATCAAGAGAACCCAGGCGCAACACCGGCATCGTGAACAATCTTCAATCTCAAGCCGAAAACTTGCCCCAACCCATATTGACGTCTTTGTCCTCATCTTTTCCAGGCCACATGATTCCTCCGTACCAAAGAGCCCGCACATGCGCGACCGCACAAACGAGCCACATAATCACCAGCGCAATCGTCAATGCGCTGCAAATTCCATCGATCGGAGTGCTGTTGTAGACGCTGCCGAGTTGGATCGCTGCTAATGTGAGTCCCGCATTGGGGAACACGAACTGTGTATTGTCAGTCAAGGTCGACAAAGTAGAAGGAACCAAGACTCACAGCCCACCAGTTCAGCGTGAACGTCATCCTCCTCACGCCAGCAATGACAGCGACGGTACTGATGCAGAAGAACCAGAAGGCAAAGATGATGGTGAATGTGCCAGCCATGATTCCCACAATCCTCACGATATCTCCATCGGCAATGTCATTCACATTGAACGCACCTGGAGGCAGAACTTGTCTCGCCTGGTTTCCCAGTGAGATCAACCCTGCCGCTGTGTATCCCGCCGGTCCAACACTGACATACATGCCCGGCCGTGTGGGCGGAGATGGGAGAGCACCGGTCATCAAGCGCTGGGTGTACAGCGAGTACATCATCAATGCGACGGTCCAGGCCAGACCTTGTAACATGACCGCTCCAACCCACATGTCAAAAGCATACTCTTCGGGCTGACTGGGGATCATCGTGCCTGCCATAGGTCCAACGACCAGCAAAGGGTAGATTGGGAAGATCCAAGCCGGCACAGCATCGGTGATCTTCAGCCGTTCCTCCTGGAACAGAACGTAGTACTGTGCGACTCCAACGATGAGCACAATGGCGCAGTACAGCCAGTAGCACACCCTCAAAGCATCGGGAAGCCAAGGACCGCAATTTGGAACGCCGTAAGCTTGCGTGCCGTTGAGGATCAGGGAAACGGTAACGAAGTAGGAGCCGAAGAACAGTCCTTCGACAGGGTGGTGCAAAGACCCGAGGAATCGCTTCGGATACCAGCATGCGCGGAGCGACATGAATGTCGTGAAGAGAAGGAAGAGGATGATCGTCAGGATGAAGAAGATGGTGCCGATTGTGTCCAGTCCATTGAAGCGATTAGGTGTGTTGGACAGAACGACGGAGAGGGCTCCCGTTGACATTGGGCAGGCGAACCATGGCCAGGTAAAGTGTGCGATGCGGTCGGAGAAGCTGGCGCTGTCCGGGATTCTTGGTCTGAAGTCGGCGCGATTGTCAGAGCCATCGGATTGTTGTTGTTTCTCAACTTCGCTGGGGTCTGTCGTTTCGGGAGTCGGGCCAGCAGCTCGTTGCATGCCTGTAGTACGAGCCATCTTGAGGGTCACTCGCTGGAGGCGTTTGCACGTCTCCTGTTCAAGCTCGCCGGCCGAATACCGAATGCCTTGAGATTCACCTTGTGGAGTCGAGATCAGTAGGGAGACAGCAATCTCTGTATGATAACATCAACATGCTCGCGTGGCGGGTTCCATAAATCTTCCTGTACAAGGTACCGGATGGAGCCGTACGTCATCCGCGTGGACCCCCTTCACATGTATGCCTCTTGGCCTCGCCAAGTCCGCGGAGCGCATATCCGAAGAATGCATGTCGAGCACGCCGTGATGCGCGCCGGGAATTTGGCATGTTTGGGCCCTTCTTGGGAGTTGGGATAGCTGTGATTCGGAAAGGCATGGCAGAGGCTCGCAAGGTTGAGCTTGCAGTCGGCGCTTGACCTTCGGGCGTGTATATTGGGCAGGGTTCTGCCGACGTATAACAAAGATCGGCCATGTCGAAAGAGTATAGCATTGCTACCGTAGCCGAAATGTTAGAGGACGTCGTGAGTAGATTCTTGGAGCGGGTATCGAAGTTACAAGGTGACGTTGGAAACCCGGTTCCCACGTTTGGAAGGACCGCAAATGGTCGGCCTCACGAATGCTCTCGCCTACGGCCTCTATCTATTTCCACCGCCTATAACAGTACACGACCTCACTCTTTCCTCTGCTTCACCACCTTGGGCGGACTCGATCCACTCGACGAACTCGCATCTCTATACTCCTCCACCGGCGCAGGCGGAATCTCCATCAATTGCGGCGTCCTCTGCTCCTCCTCATCCATGCTCTTGCCGATTACACCCTCTTCCTGCTCCCCCATAAGACCTCTCTCCTCATCATCCTCATCCTCTTCCCCAGCTCCGACCCTCTCATACTGTCCCCCATCACCCTTCTCTCCATCCTTTGTACTCGCCATGATGAAACTGTCCACAATCCAGTATTGCACCGCATTCATGATCAGCGGAAACAAGAACAGCGCGAACGCCACTTGTAGCGCTTCACTCCCTTCCGTCCAGCGAAGCGCCCAGTCTCCAATCCAAGGAAGGAAAGGCATGGCCATGAAGAGGAAGAAAACGAAGATTTTCATGCCAATCAGGGCAATGCAGTAGATGAGCAGTTGTTTGTAGTACCAGGATACTTGCGGCGGGGTGCCATACACACCGGATTTGATGGACTGAGGTGGGTTCGCGAGGGATGTGTACGCGAAGAGTGCCGGGAGGATTTTGAGGAGAACGTAGAGGACTGGAACGCCGAGAGTGGTCTGGAATGACACTGTTAGCATGTGTGAGGATTGCACGGCAAGGCGAGAGAACTCACGTCAATCCCAAGGTTGAGGAGGTAGAACGAGCACGGATTCGGACTTTTCCCATCGCCACCACTCTTTGCCGCCTCCAGCGCCTCGGCCGCCACGTCTCCGCTGCCTACCATACTCATGCCCAGATTGATCACATGCGTCAACATGGATCCAAACACCTGCTTGCTGACGTCGAAGAAGAAAATCTTCCATGGCCGCTTGGGCGTTTCATGGTAGCGTTTCCAGACGAGCGAGAGCACGGCTAGGGCGCCGAGTCCGCCTTGTGCGAAGAGCGCATATGGTCCCAGAAGATGACACTGTGTTGGCTCCTTTGGTGCCTCGTCGTCAGCTTTATCTCCTCCATCCTCGTCTTTATCCTTGTCCTTGTCCTTGCTCGCCGGCGCCGCAGTCTCTGTCGCACTCGCGATACCATTCGTCGTCGCAGTCGCCTTCACAACCTCATTCGCCTCCGGCACGCCCACAATTCCCATCAGCTTCGTCTCAAACACCAACCACGCATTCGGCGGAATATCACCCCCAGCTCCTCGTGTGCCGTACGCCAACTCCGGCGGTATCGTCAACTTCCTCTCCTCACCCACACACATGCCCAGCATTCCCTCATCCCATCCCGCTATCACCTGTCCCGCTCCGAGCACGAATTTGAATGGCTTGTTGCGCTTGTAGGATGTGTCGAAGACGGAGCCGTCCGAGAGGAGTGTGCCTTTGTAGTGCATTGAAAGGGTGTCGCGATTCCGTGAGGGGCGCGTGCATGCTGTTGGGCCGGCGAGGTGTTCTATCGTGAGGTTCGAAGGCGTTGTTGTGACTGCTGGTGGGGGAGGTGAAGGAAGATCTAAGGCGAGAGTTGTGGGAAGGAGGGCGAGGAGGGCGGTCGGGAGGACAGTCAGTCTGCGCATGGTGGGCAGTCTGTAGAATAGATCGGTTGTTGGCGGCTATCGTCTTATCGCATGAGGACGGACTGATGCTGGTGTATTAGCCGATCGATGGGTGCAGTGTAGACCGGCAAGCTGAGGGGCTCTGATGATGCACACGGCGATCAGGCAGTCGATATCATGTGCGAGGCTTTGCGAGGCTTTGGGTTCGAGTGTATGCGCTGGTCCTTAGTTGTCTCCCTCAGGCTGAGCTTTGCCTCGCAAGAGAGAAACGATAGCAATACGTGGCTAGACGAAGGCGTCGGCAAGAGGGCCGAGCAAAAGTGAGAGGTAGAGGTGAAGGTCTGGGGCGAAGCTGGACCCTGATCTGCCGAGGCAAAGCCGAGGTGGGCTTGGTGGGCATGAAAGGACTCAGCTTCTGGTTGGAGATGGCGAAAGCTCGCCTTCTTCGCCATTCACTAAATGCAAATTTCTATTGTGAGAGAAGATTCGTGATCCGCACCACGCTTCAGCAGGTGCCGCTTTGCCTTGGCTTTATCCTGCTCTGGGATTGTTTGTGCTCCGTATTCAATACAATGTAAGCCGGGAAGCCCATCTGCCTCATTTCAAATCCATACCATGCTAGTTCAAACACCCAAGCTGGCCGGACGTCGCCGCGCCGCAAGCCCGTAATCCATATTTCCCAGTACGCCAGTTAAGCCTTACACATCCCATGCACACTCCTCCATTATCACCTCCATGCTGGATCCCTCATCACCGCGGCCTCAGCCCCAAACTCTCCTGCTGAAGTGCACCAGCCAGTTCACGATCCTTCTTCTCATCCTCCGTTTCTCCCTTGAAGCTTGCTGTCCGCCCCCTCTTGGCTCCCTTCCCGGTACCAGGAGTCTGAGACATCGACGATCGGTTTCTCTTCGTGCGGTTCACCTCGGGTGATGCATGTGATGCACCATTGGGAAGCATTGGCTGCCGGCGAGACAGCTCGGGTGACTGAGAGACCGGACCTGGAGGGCGATAGAGAGGCAGAGTGGGTATGCTGGGGTTGCGCTCGTGGGTAGAAGAATGTGGTTCGGGCGTTTCAACGGAGGAGAGGACTGCTACCTTGTTTGGCGGAGAGTTGGTCTCAATCTTCCGGTCCGCGTCCGCGCTTGTGTGGTCACCGTTCACAGATGGCTGCTCCTGCGTTGAGCTATCGTCCTTTTGTCCCGATTCAGACCCGGGGAGAGAAATACCAGAGTCCACGCTTCCTTCGACGTTGATCAGGTCTGACTTCACGTCATGTTCCGGCTGACCATTCGCAGGCTGGACGTGGTTATTGTCCGCCTGGTCTTGATAGTCGTCGTTCGAATTCCCATTCATGTCCAGGACCTGGCTAGCGATTTGTTCCAGAGATTCGTACTGGTACATTTGCGGTCTCTGCGATGCGACGTAGTTGTAATTGTTGTCATGGTAGCCTCCGTCCTGGGTGAGCTCCGGGTAAGAGAAAAGATTTGGATCCAATGCCGGCGCCTGGTCATTCGAACTCTGCGGAGGCTGCGAATATGCTGTGGACGCTGGCACTTGTGCGTGCTGCACGGGTCTGTAGTCGCCATTCGAGACGTGTTGCTGGGTCGGAGGTGCTACGCCATTCGAGGCCATGTGCATGGTTTGAAAATTGGGATCCGGAGTCACGCCAACCCCGGGCGTGGCCGATACTCTCTTCTTCTTTGGCTGCGACGGCATATCCGCCTCGCCATCTGCAGCCCGCTTCTTCGTACCGGCCGATGCTCTCGGCACAGGATTTTCCACTGCCTTGATCGGGTCAACATTACCATGCTCATCGTGCACACACCGACGCTGCATTGGATTAGTATGCATCGCAAGACATTGCGCACGGACATGTCATTACCTTTGACTTGCGACACTCAAAGCAAGCTTTGCTCCGTGAGCGTTTCGAGAACTCTCCAAACATCGGCACGCCGTTCATCGCCATTGGAATGTTCGCGTTGACGTACGCGTTCGTGCCCGGCATCGCCTGAAGGTCATCGTTAGACGTCGAATTCCCATCATATGCTCCCATCGACACATCGCTCTGAGCGTCACTCACGACGGCATAGTTTGATCGCTGCGGCGTAACGGTAATGTTGTCGTGCAGCTCCGGCGAGATGTGATGAACACCGAACTGCTGCTGCGCTTCCGGCGACATGTACTGCAGCGACGTGCTCCCATCTGGAGAAGTCTGCATGACCATGTCCTTGTGTTTGCAGCGAATTCGCCGCTTTCGACAAGCGTCGCAAGCAACCCTTTTGGGACCAAGCACAGAAGTTTTCGGGGTGCTGAGATACGCGCCCGGGAGGCCGTTCATCATCGCATTCATCGGCATGCCCACGGCCGGCGCGGGAGTTGACATTGTGGTCATCGGATGGGATGGTGCGGGCGTGTGTTGGGTGCGAGGCGGTGGTGGTGGTGCAGTGAATTGATGATGATGACTTTGACTTGGACTCGATGTGCCTTGAAGATCGCCTGGGGCAGGTGCGCCATTGGTGGAAGCGAAAGTGGCCCCACTTGGCGCGGCGGGCTTTTCCGCGCTTTTCCTCACGCGAGCACTTTGTCGATCGGGTGCGATTCTCCACGCAGCAATGGCTTCTTTGCGCTCCATTTCCTTCAACGCGCGGGCTGACAGCTTCTTGGGAGGACCTTCTTCCTTGCTATTAGGGAGCACGCCGTCGGGATGTGCCCATGTCGGAGGATCCTCATTCCCGCGCTTCCACGCAACCCACAGTGCAAACGTTCTGGCGAGTTCGAGTGGCTCGCCGTGGCCTTTGGGAATGCTGGCGTTGACGCGCTTCTGGCGATCTGCCGTGATGCCCTCGACGCGGCCCATGACCATCATCACCGTTCGGAAGATGAAGTTGACGAGGTCGGGGAGGCCATCGAGCTCATTCTGACCGTAATATCGCGAGTTCTTCGCGCCTGGTCGAGGATCGTTCGCTGCAAGGTCACCATCAAAATCTGCCCAGCTGGGAAGCTCCCGTTCAAACCTTTTCCCGTCTTGGAACAATTGAGATACCTCCTCGGGCATGGGATCATCCCTCATGTATTTGATCGCCGTGTACCACATCAATCGTTGGAAGAAGGGATAGCGGAACTTCATCGGCGTCTCGTTCGCCTTCTCAATCTCCGCCACCTTGAACTGATTCTTGAATGACATGCGCGTGAGGAAGTTTCCACCAATCACCAGACTTGTCTCGGGCGTCCAGACCGCGTGAATCCAGCCGGATGGAATGAGCATAGTATCGCCTTCATGTAGATCCACGCGGTAGCACTCTTTTGTGATGCTCGGTAGGAAAGTGTAATTCTGCTGTGGGCTATCGTTCCACTCCTCGTAGGCTTTGAGATGCTTGGTCTTCGGCGGAATGAAGAAGAACGTCTTCTTGCCCTTCAAGATGTGGTAGTACACGCTGCTGCCGCCAAAGTCGATGTGGAAGTCGGTGTAGCTGTCTGCAACGGACATGAGGCAGTAGTATTGCACCTTTGGCCACTTTCCCGCGTCGGTCTCCTTTTGTGGCCACACCTCGTCTTGCAAGTCGATGTCTCGGACAACCTTTGGTCGCCGTAGTAGACGACCAAGCTTGGTCTGCGACACTTCCAGAGATATCACATTTCGAATCGGCTTGTCGTCTCCACCTTCTTCGTAATAGTCCGCCCACCTGCCAAGCGTCCACTTCGAGCCGGAGTTCTGCGTCTTGACATCAATCACATCGAGGGGTGTGTCTGCACCCACGAGGTTGCACACCTGTCGCACGGCGAGCTCCTCCGGCATGATCATGCCAAGCTTGTCTTGTCCATTGTCGGGTGCCGCTTCATACTCGTAATCTTCCGGCATCATACCCATGTCGAGGTCGGAGCTCTCTGCAGCCGGTGCAGAAGTTGCAGAGTCTTTTGTTGATCGCTCCTTGTTGAGCCAAGGCCGCGGATTCCAAGCAGCAGGGATGCAGATGGGTTCTGTGAACGTGCCACTTCTCTCGAAGAAGTCTCGAGTAATGAGCTCCGGTCGCATGCGCGGGAAGGTCTCCGGGTCGAACTGGAATGTGCCATCCTTGATTGGCTGAATGTAGTGATGCTCAACACTTTCCTCGCTTGTTTTGAGCACTCCTCGTTGCAACTCAGCGTAGTCGACCAATGTATGAGCGCGCGTGCTCTTCCTGACATATGTTGTCTTCCCATGAGTCGGCTCACATGTTGTGCAGAAATACTTGTCCACATCGCGGACTTCGAGGGCCTTCTTAAAACCCGCGCAGTCCACGTGAAACCAGTTTTTACAGCCGTTGCACGAGATCCACTCGTCCAGTTCGCCGTTGAGATGTGCACTTTCGCGAGAGACAGCACAACCCGCGCAAATGATCTCTTTCACTGGTTTCGCTGCCTTGCGAGGCGCTTTCGCGGGCGACGTTGGTTGGATAATCATTGGCGTTCCCCGGGGCACTGAGCTCGCACGACGCTTTGAGGGCTGAATCTCGTCAATATTCAGCGCTGACACTGCGCTCGTACTGTTCCGTCTATTCGCATTCAGCATTCGCGCGATCGAGGGCTCATCCACGGCAAACTTCGAAGCGAGCTTCTTGGCTTTGCTAGCATCCGCAGTCTTCTTTCGTGTCGCCGCTCGTTTCGTGACAGCCTTTTCTGCTACTGTCTTTCGTCCGCCTGGATTCCTAGGCTTGCCTTTCGGCCATCCTCGCTTCGCTTTGGGTGCAGGTTCTGCCGCCTCACTCATAGTCACATCCGTGCTAGGTGCAGGTGATTGCAGATACTCTGGCGGTGTTTGAGCTTGTTGAGGCTGGCAAGGCGCATCGGCCGTCTCGAGATCTGGCTGTGCTGGCACTTGTGATGATCGGTACTGCTTAGACTCCCCAAGCATCGGATTTCCCAACTCTGGCACCTCATCATTTGGACTCAAGTCTGTGTCATCAATCGTCTGCTGCGGAGAAGGCAATGTAGGGCGAGGGAGGTTGCCATTCTGCGGATTGAAGGGAGGGAGCAGATCCGCTTGAGCAGCCAGCTCCAATGGACGTGGCTGGTAGGTGTCTTGGGGAAAGCTATTGGCATGTGGTCGGGGCAATGCTTGAGTTCCATAGACCGGATATGTCGGTGGAGGCTGAATCTGGTGAGTCGGCTGCCAGCCACCCGTGCGAAAGTTCAGCAACAGTGCCGCTTCCTCCACGCGACTGTCGTGATGTGCATCCTGCGAGTATGGCTGCTGTTGTGGTATACTTCTTTGCCAGTTGTGCCCCTGCTCATAGCTCGTCGCGGGCCGCGAAGCATACCGCGCGATCAGAGGTGACGGTAGTAATTCTGACCGGCTCCTCTTATGAGGCGGTTCTGAGTGGTCCGGATGTGCATATGTGTGTCCTCTGCTCGCCGGCACGATATACGAAGGGCTCGTGCTAAGCGCTGCGTCCGCCAATTGCTCAATGGTCGATGAACGATTCCTGCTCTTTGTGCTCGCTCCATTGTATCCATATGAGTAGTTGTTGCTTGCTCGCCGAGCATATTGAGTCGCGCCATAGGCATGTTCGGGCCTCACATGGTAGCTGATGTCGTTGTTCACTGCCGGGTAGTTGAACACTGGCTCGATCGGCGCAGGCTTTCTCGGCGACAATGGTTCGTAGTATCTGCGTGGAGGCGTAGGCGAACGACCAGGTACGGCCCGGTCGTCTCGCTTGAAGGTCGGATTCGAGACGGGCATGGTGAGGAGTGCGGCGGGCAGCTCGGTGGTGGTGTGGTCCGCCGGAATGCGTGTCGGTGAGTGCGCAATCACTTGCGATCGGCGCAGTCCCGTCTTCTTTCACGTGGTGTTTTCAGACTCTTTTCAGCTGAATCGTCAGCGGAATTGACAGTAAAAGAGTGTTGTGTTAGTGGTAGAGATGTCGTGGAGGGCAGAGCAGTCGTAGTAGCACCCCCGCCTACACCGCGGAATGGACGAAGTGGACTGAGGTCAGGCTACAGGGCAGCGTTGGTGAACGGTACACATGGATCTGATAGGACAATCATTCGTTTTGGAGTTTCGACAATTGAATCATTGGCAGATTGATATGAGCTTGGAGTGAATGGTAGAGGAGCAATATTCAATCGCATTCCATCCCCATCACTTCACCTCTCTTCGTCGTGCCAGAGCTGGAAGCCCAGTCCAGAGCAGCTGCCGACTGTGAGCCTGATACGAGGTGTACGCTGCAGCGTCCATCACGATCTCCGTTTACGGCAGATCTCGCCTGATCCGTGACCACGTGCTTCACGTCTTTGTCCACCACTTCGACCGACACAACCTCTCCACCGCCCGCACGCACGACGCAGCATCAGTCCTCGCCTAGCTATGAGCCGCAGTTCCAAAGTAGCCCCAGAGGTAAATCGGTAAGACTGCGCATCCCCTCCAAGGACGACATGCGATGGCCAATGCTGATCAATCTCGAACAGAGCGCTCTTCGTCAAGAACCTCTCCTACAACGTCTCCACCGAGGAACTCTTTGATCTGTTTGGCAAATTCGGACCCATCCGGTATGCCCTCGCTCCAGCACTGCGCCCAGCGTGCGGCAACGACATCTCTTCCGCGTACTAACAGACCATCAGCCAAATCCGCCAAGGCATCGCAACCAACACCAAAGGAACCGCATTCGTCGTCTACGAGGATGTGCTCGACGCAAAATCCGCCTGCGACAAGTTGAACGGTTTCAACTTTCAGAATCGCTACCTCGTGGTATTGTACCACCAAATCGACAAAATGGCCAAGAGCCAGCAAGACATGGCACAGCGCACGGAGAACCTAGAAGCGCTCAAGCGCCAGCACGGGATCTCGTAGGGGTACGCGGGGAGTGCAGCAGGTGATACCGACAGCGCTGTGGTGGAAGTGGAGGATTGGCTCGCAACGGGTAACCGAAGGCCATCCAACAATCCTACGACAAAGCGCAAGGACTCCGGTATGAGTGGGATTTCCGCTCAGTCCATTCCGGAGGCTGCAGTCCCCATGGCGAAGGATTTTCCGCATGATTTGAAAGACGAGAAGCATGATATCAAGACGGGAAGGAAGAGCTCAGGGTCGAGCAGCCTGACCAAGGACGAGAATTTGGGCGTATGGCGGCGTATTAAGGGTATGGCTTCCACCAGGTTCGGTGGTGGAGGTGGCGTTAATGACGGCCTGGTCTGATTTGTTTCAATGTTTGCAAGACGTGGAGTGGCACATCAGCTTTACAATTTTCCACAGTCGTTGAATGGACAAGGACGCTCGAGAGCCGATCTCATACACTGACGCAAGAAGGCGTCTCGCTACATTGCCTGCACAGATCGGTCTTCAGGCTATTATTAGCTGTGTCCATCAAAATGGTGCTCTGCTAAGTTGCATGCACATGCTGTATCGCATTCCGCCAGCTTTTACATGCGCGGCTCCAGAACTTCTACGACCAAGCAGCTCGCCTAATTACCCTATGCACTGCTAGATTGCCCGTGCTGCTTGGCAATTGGTCCAGCTAAGATCACCCTATCTCAGAACAGCCGCAGTGTAAACCGAGACTTCGACCGACGATACGAGACTTTCAAACTCCGTCCGCTCCGACCACGCATTCACAGCGATGCGATCCCCATCTTTCAACGCTCTCACCCAAGCTGCCTCGCCTCCATTCCCAAGGAACGCCCTCCACTTCACGACATGCTTCTCAGGACTGTCAGACCCTGGCGTATTCACAACCACTGTCCGCTCATCGAGCATCTCATGATCATTGAGCCTGTCCGCTTCGTCCCACTCGGCGTCAACGCCGCCTGCAACTCCACGGAGTACACCTGCGGTGAAGCCACTCTGCCTGTCATCCATGGCCCAGTCTTGCGCGACGATCGTGAAGCGGACTTCCTCCACTGGGTGCTGGCTGCGCAGACGAGTGCAAATGGGAGGAGTCACCACGTACACACGAGGGGAGCCCGAATGTGGGAAGTTGCTGGCCCGACACTTGATTATCGAGCTGAGCGAGAACCGCTCTGCGTGTCGAAGGATCAGTGGTACCAGGTCCGGCACGAGCTTCTGTCGCAAGAGAAAGGCGATGTGGTATAGCTCATGGCGAGACGGATAACTGCGATCATCGACCGGCGAGATGACTGGAGAGAAGTGGACTCTTATGTGCTGGTCTGGCGTGGGATTGGAAGTAGTTGGCCAGTTTATCAGGGTGATGGTCTTATCACGTTGAGCCATCATGTGCGGAAGGATGGCAAGCTTGGTTGTGCATGGGCATGTTCTGCGACAATTGCTCGACCTCACTCGTGCTTGAACGCCGTCTTGAGGACCATTGCACTCCTCGAAACGAGCTTTCAAAGGTCGATGCGGTAATGTTGGACCGCGGAGTGAAGGTGTGTAGCCCCCTTGCCCGTAAGAAATAGCCGAGGTGCGGAAGTCTAGAACTAAAATAATTCTAACAGTTCAGCTTCACTTCTTGCTCTTCACCGTACATCCTCTCGTCGCGATATCTCGGACTACTGATTTTGGTCCGCAGTCGAAAGGCATGTGATGAGACGAACGGGAATGGACATTCGAGTTACGTCAACAACTGTGAGCGTCGCGCGAATTGACAGACGGAAAGCCCCGACGACGCCATATTCACTGCGATTCGCCAACACCGATGGGTCAGTTGGGACAACAAGGCAACCACATTTGTTGGCCACTGCTTACGTGGCAAAATGACACGGAGCCCTCCTGGAAGCTCAAACTCATCCTGAGTATTCTATGAAATAATTTGCAATGTGGTCTATTCTGCGAATGCATTGCTATTGTGCTCAATGCTCGGGCGTGCATTGAATCGGCGATCTTTGCAATCTTTCGATTCACACGCACGCTTTTTCAGTTCATTTTACGAGATGAACCGTGAGCAGGAATCCCAGGGCCGGCCCACGTCAGACCTGAGAGGGTGGCATACTTCCGGTCAGCACTAGGTTCACGATCCGGAAAGCAGAGCAAGGCATGATTGGGGTTGCGCGGACCTGGATGATCTTCTATTCTACTGGCGTGATCGCAAGGAGTGCAAGGATTTGACGAGGACACGAGAGGGGAGTACTCCGTACTTCATCAATGTGCCGGCTCGCTGCCCGAACAAAACAGCCGCCAGCCCTCGACGCAATGAAGAGATCGTCCGCCAACTGAGATACGTTCGTTTCAAGCCTGGGCTTTCAACAGACCACGACCGCCATTGTCCCACATTCCTTGACAACATCTTCTTTTCACGACATGGCCGGACAGCAGGATTTTTCATGCGACTTCGTGAAGCCAACCACGGCCTTCTGGCGGGATCTGGATTGGACGATGGCTCGCAACTTTTTCCAGGCATTCCCAAAGACGGAACAGCCTGCACTGGAGCGCAGACTTGAGCCTTTGTCCGACCGTTGTCGCATAGACAGGCTCAAAGCTCTGATCGAAATTCTTCAGGAGAAGCTCCCAGCGCCTGAGCTTCAGACTGCCGCCTGCAATGCGAAACGAGACACTACGCGGCACGTGGACCGTGAAGAGTGCATTGGTACACCTTTTGGCATTGCTTCAACTCAAGCCGAGCCCGGCTTGGAACACAACGCCGAGAAGCCGAACCGTATCACGACGGACAATTGTCGAAAAGGAAAGAAGAATCTCGACGCACAATACTCCCTGGCGTGGCGTATGGAGGAGAAGGGTCGATACCGTGAGGCGGAAGACATGGCTTTAAAATGTCTGGAGCGCATCAACGAACACCCGCGATACGGCCCGTTGTCTCCACGAGCTATTAGTCTGTGGAGGCTGCTCATCATAACGGCCTGGAAGAGTGGGAGGAGAAACCTTGCGGAGCAATTGATTCTCGACACTCGGGATCTGATCATGCAGATGTCGAGGTCCAAATTCGCCAAATATGCTAAGGAGGAGGTAGAAGAGTTGGTGGTCGTGACCGTTGGTCTGGCGAAGCTGTCGAAGAAGTGAGGACGACAATGATTGCGGATGCGTCTTGAGTTGGCGGCGTAGGAACAGTGGGTGCAGGACATCCACCTGGTCCATGTTGGTCGATCGGTCGCAATGGAAGCAAGTTTCGATTCTTCGGCCGTCTGGTACCGGCATACATGTTTCGATCAGGTACACTGGCTTGACGATTGATCCAACACTGTCTTATGCGTCTTGGCTTAGGCAACGATGTTCATACATGGACTCGCTTTTTTCAAGTTCTAGACCCCTTCCTGATACATTCGCGCAGTGAGCCGAAACACCTCGCGCCGAAGCGATTTTGGAAGTTTCATCGGGCTGTGGCAACGAGTTCGGTTGGCACGAGTGTTCGAGATCATCCGAACAGAAAGACTGGTCTGAACGGTGCTTATAGTTGGGATCGAGATACGGAGGTATCTGCTCTTGGTCGCAGCTGCGGAGAACGGCTGTCCCGAGACTGAACGTGACCTATTCGGTGAAGCTCGGATGCCTTAATCATGTACTGGAGGCTTTTTCTGGACCAACTCGATCACGAGGTCGAAGACACCTTGCCTATCTCTTTTACTGCAGTCGATTGTCTCGGAGTCGTGTATTGCAGGAACATGTTCGCAAGCCCGGATGTGGTCTGATCACACCAGCGCAGATGCCTTCATCTTGATAATTGATGGCAAATTTGGACACCGACTGATAACAGCGTTGACAAAATAGCGAGCAAGATTTGCTGACGACTACTGTATATCCGACATATCCGGCCGGATGCGACATGCTACAGTTGACGTTCCAGACCGAGCGGTGTCGAGGTGATCGCTCGAAAAATCCTGCTGAGTGCCCAATATCGAACATTCTCTTATCATCATCGCGACCATACAGCCATGGCTCATCGTGATATGGCCACCACGCATAACCTGCAACCTCTTATCGGATCGACGGCTCTTCAGGGTCCCTGTTGGGGCGGTCAATGCTCCAGAATTATGGTCTTAAGACTAGGATGCCTGTCTTATATCGCAACCCCAACATGGTAGGGCTGGTTCAAGGTTCCATCATCCGCGAATATTCATTGACATGTGCATCACCGTGCAGGGCCCGGACAAGTTTGTTGCAATTTTCGAAACGTGGATGTCGCTGTCTCTTTGGGAGTTGGTCATCGAGATCGCTGGGTCCAGCCGGATGGATGCTTATCTGAGCCTTTCACACGGCTGCTGGAAAGGGAAAGTCATGGCGCATGAGTAGGACCCGTTGGGGAGATCTTCTGACTGTTGGCGTTTCGAGAATAGAAGAGGGGAACGGCAAAAGGACTCGCTTATGTGTGACGTCTCGCGCTGTCCTCTCCACTACTACATGTTACAGTTGAACATTACTTTTCTTTCTTCATTCAGCGTTTGAAATCCGGGAGAACAATGCCTTTCCTTCCCGCTGCTGCAGCTGTATGCGGAATCATCAGCTGCTTCCAATCGGCAGCCAGTTTATTCACGGCGTTCAAATCGAGAAAAGAGGCCACCAAACGACACGAACAGATCCAGGGACAACGGCTAGATGACAAGTCGGAAGCGGCGCAGAAAGCTCTGTCTGGAGGACCGAAACAAGTGCAGAGCGAATATGATCGAAGCTTTGCGCTGGTCGGAAGATCGTTTGCTCATGGCGATGGTCAGTATATTTTCCCAGCTTTGCTCATTGACAAATTTTTAACCAACGTTGTCACTTAGATACCGGCCGTATGCAGCTCATGACTGAGCTAATCTCCCTCCAAAAGACCGTCATCGCAGTGCTTCAGAGCGGTCTGACGACGGGCTACCTCGACCTTTCCCAGCTCGCCCAGGTTTCCACAGCACGACGCACAGGCGCCGTTACTGCTCTCCAGAACCAGTATCAACGAATGTCTGTTGCAGCACCGATGCTCACCCAGCAACAACACACCCTTCGAGCTCCTCGTCCGCGTTTCTGTTCCGAGGCAGATCGCCTGCTCTCTATCCCAGACGCCGCTCCTCGCTTTGAAGACAAGTTGATCCCGAACCCGAAGGTTCCGGGCAGGTACGGTAAGAAATGTCTCGGATGCGCGAGCGTCTGGGACATTCGACCGTCGAGTCTAATCCGAGACTCCGTGAGCGGACTGCGGTATCCGTCGGATTTCCAGTATCGATGCCACACCAAAGTGAAGGACTTGTACCTGTGTTGCTTGTGCAATGAGGACAGTCCGGTACTGCAGGGCTTCGGACAGCTGATGGACCATGTCAGAGGACACGAGCAGGCGGAGCTGTTGAGGCCTGCATGTCCGAACAGATTGCTGGAGCTGGATTATGGGGCTGGAGAAGAGGTGGCCAAGTGCGAAGAGGAGCACGGGCACTGGGTCTGGCATAGCACAAGCGCCTGCACCACTCCGATGGGCACACCAAGTGCCACGGCCAGGAGTACACCGGTGCCAACTCCAAGAGGCACTCCAATGTGCAGTCCGAGAGGAACACCGGTGTGCAGTCCGAGGGCTACCCCAGCGGGCACTCCAGTATGCAGTCCACCTTGCAGTCCTCCACCACAACTATACCTACCTATGCCCCAGAGCATACTAAAACGTACTCCGAGAAGTACACCAGTACACAGCAGACAGAGCAGCGTGAGCGGGAACCCGATGTGTGCTCCGAATGGCACCCCGAGAGGCACGCCGTCCCACAGCAGACAAAGCAGTATAAATGGAAGCCCTCCGAGGCCAACCCCGAGAGGCACACCAGTTCACAGCAGACAAAGCAGTGCAACGGGGTATCCAGTAGATACCCCGATGTGCAGCCCCATGTCTCATCCACAGCACCTTCAAGTACCCACGCCAAAGGGCACTCCACGAGGCAACCCAGTCCACAGCAGACAAAGCAGCAAGAATGACTACTTCAACTGCACTCCATCAGGGAACCCAGCGGCACCTCCCCAGCAACTTCAAGTGCCCACACCCAAAGGCACCCCGCGAGGCCAAACTGTCCACAGCAGACAAAGCAGCAAGAACGACTACTTCAACTGCACTCCACCCGTAAGCTTACCTCCGCAGCAGCTCGAAGTGCCCGCATACAAGAGCACTTCGAGGGCCGCCACCCCGAGAGCGACAACTCAACCCGCTCCACAGGGCACACCAGTGCACAGCAGGAAAGGCAGCCGCAACGTCAGCGCAAACAGTTCGGACAGCGAGGACTCGCCAAGGAGTGCCTGGAGTGACTGGGGAGGTGGAAGCGATAGAGAGTCAGTCAGTTCCGTCTCTTCGATGATGAGTCGGGCGTCGATCATGGGCAAGCCGCCCGTGGGTAAGAACTTGGATCTTTATGTCAAGCCGGATTGAAAGGGGTTTTGGAACGGGTGTTTGATTCAACAATTTAACATGAAGCAATTTTCAATTGCGAGCCGCTGGCAGTCGACGGACTGCAAGTCTGCGACGTCCGGAGTCGAGACGGGCTCCGAGGCGGTATGCTCCGTCATCTGGATAGCGGTCGACGACGACTGCCAGCAGCTCGCCGGTGGACGGAACGTTGGACGAGATGTTTACGAGTGATACGAATACCTAGTCGCCGATCAAAGCACGTAATGTATATTAATGACATGCTACTCCTTGTTCAAGCAAACACAAACCCGCGGTATCCCACGTCTGCGCAGTCTTCCCAAAGCTTCTTCCGATACTCAGGCAAACCGCCCATGTAGTTCAACGCTTCGCGAGTCTTGCCTGGAATATTAGCTCCTGCAGATGAACGTCAGCATGAGTTCCAACAGCTCGCCGATTGATCACAGTGTACACCGCACCAAAGTACCAGCTATCCGCCTGCGTGAACAGACTCTTATCCGCGACCTCATTGACGTGTTTCCTCCACTCCTGCTCAGCTCCAACTGTAGACTCGACCGTCTTGAGTCCCTGCGCCTTCATATGATCCAGACAAGCCACAATCCAAGCACCCTGCGTCTCAGCCGATGATGGTCCAGTCGCAAATGCTGTCGGAGCTTGCGGGCCATACGTGAAGAATAAGTTCGGGAATCCAGCGGTCGTCATGCCGAGGTTTGTGTACGTCGCTCTCGCCCACTTCTCTTTGACACTGTGTCCTTCGGCATTACGAATGTCGATCTGTGTGATACTGCCAGTGATGGAGTCGAAGCCTGTTGCTAGAATGATGAGGTCGTAGTCTTGGTGCGCGAAATCTGCTGTGCGGATACCCGACTCGGTGAACGCTGCGATATTGTTCGATCTGAGGTCAATCAAGTCGACATGGTCCTGGTTGAAGACTTCAAAAAAGCCGTCCTCGATTGAGATTCGCTTAGTACCGAAGGGGTGTATCTTCTTCTTGGGGCTCAAGATTTCTGCCTTTGCAGGGTCTTTGATCCGTTTTATGGTCTTCTCGCGCCAGAATTGGTACGCTCCCTCATTCAGCTCTTCGTTGAAGAGGACATCCATGTATTTTCCAAGCCAGAAGTGCAAACCACCGGGGTGATACAGTTGTTCGTAGAGCTGTAGTCTCTCCTCCTTGGGGATCTTGAGTGGGTGCTGCTGAGTTGCAACGAATTCATAGTCAAAGCCGGCGGAAGTTCTCATCATCTTGGGAATGATCTCCGGCATTCGTTCTCGAGTGAAATCGTTATCCACTAGAGGGTTCTGCATCGGTAGAGCCGTGTTCGGTGTCCGCTGGTAGACTGTGAGGTAGCTGGCCTCCTTCGCCACCTCTTGGATGACCTGCACTCCTGAAGCGCCGGTCCCGATAACAGCCTCTAAGGCCCTTCAGGCCCACCCCATTCTGTGGCTAGACTGCGGTATGATAAATCTCACCAGCAAAGTGGTCCAAGCCTTTGAACGGTGGAACGTAACGCTTGGATGCAAAGCCAGTACACAAAACGACATTGCATGCAGTCAGCTCTGCTTCGTTATTGTTGAGAACACATTTCCAACGCGCGTCCTCTGAAATCCATTGCATCGATGATACTCTCGACTTGTAACGGACATCTTTGCTCAAGTCCCAGACCTTGTCAAGATGTCGAAAGTAGTCGGCCAGTTCGTTTCGGCCAGGAAACCGTTCTTTCCAGTCCCATATCTGCCATGTCTCCTCGGACGTGAGTTGGTATATGGGTACTGGAGTATCGACACGTGCGCCTGGGTAGGCATTCCTCATTCCTGTCGCCGAGGTCAGAGTTGTCAGGTCGGCCACCAGGCCTTTCTTACCAATGCCAGATGCCACCGAGACCAGTTCCAGCTTCCACCAGTAAAGCCTTGTAGCCTTTCTGGCGGAGCGTATGAAGTTGCCAGACGCCACAAAAGCCTCCTCCTACCACAAGTACGTCGAAGTGGCCAAGCTGTTCCACGTCCGAGGATGTGGACATGTCAGCGTTAGACTTGAAAGCCTCAAGTAAGTGTTCCTCTGACTGGGATACGACCAGAGGCTTCTCTCAAGGCTATATGTGAGCGCTCCACACGTGGCACGACGGCCTCGGGTATGCGAAGGAGATCGGGTACTTATGTGGGGTTGCAAAGCACGAAGACGGGCATTGATCTGCGCCTTTATCGTGAATCGATACTCACGCCTGGCCTTATTTTTTTAACATGTTGGTGTCTTGCTGATCGATAGTGCTCTGTCGATGTGTGTCGATGTGTGTCGATGGAGGATGGGAGTCAAGTGAAGGATGGCAACCGTAAATTGCGGAGCGGGCTCCGGAAACTCTATGCAACTTCCTACTTCGGCCTTCCCACTTCTCTTGCTCAATGACATGCACATGTTCGGCATATTTGATTGAGCAAATGATGAACCAAAGCCATTAGCAATCGAAGCCACCGCACAGACGCGGGTCGTGAACTACACACATGGGTGACGCTCGCTTCATATCCCTTGGAGGAGTCTGGCTCGACGACATTCAGATTGGGGGCCGTACGGCGCACAGGCAAGTCCTTGGAGGATCTGTGACATTCGGTGAGTATAGACTGCTGAAAAGGCCTACCGACAGATCGCTAATCTGTCAAACGTAGCGACCCTCGGAGCACGACTTTTCACTCCTATCGACCCCTCGAGCATCCGTTTCGTTCTTCGTGCCGGCAGCGACTTTCCCTCTGAATTAGTCTGGAAACTACGCAGGTGGAAAACCAGCCTCGCAGTAGAATGGATCGAGGATGCGCCCGCAGCAAGAGGCGTGCTTCTCTACGATGAGAACGATGCAAGCAGTAGGCACTGTGCAACCACCACCGGAGCAACATTCCAATCCTAACAGCGGTACAGGACGAGCCTACCAACGCCTGACCGAACCACTCCTCTCATCATCCCATCATCTCAACCTATCCGACCTCCTCGGAGCCTCATGCTTCCACTTCTTCGACACCCCACAAGCCGTAAAGCACGAAATCGACAACATCTCCGACATCCGAGCCCGACACGGCCTCAGCGACGACCTGATCGCAATCTGGGAACCCCAAGCCAAGTCCTGCAGTCCCGGAACACTGGCTCCGCACCTCGAAGTCGCAAAGATCGTGGACGTCTTCTCGCCAAACCACGTCGAGCTGGAGAGCTTCTTCTCGGACTCGAAACGGACGGGATTCAACAAGAGTAGAGTCGAGTCGCAGGCTCGTCAATTCCTCATTTCTGGCATTGGCTGGGAAGGAGCGGGTTGTATCGTTGTGCGCGCCGCCGAACATGGCTGTCTGATCATGTCTCGGAAGATCCGGGCCGTTTGGCTGCCGGCTGTCAGTCAACATCGAGTCGTGGACACCACCGGCGCGGGGAATGCTTTCCTGGGCGGATTCGCGATTGGTCTGCTCGAGTCGGGGGACTTTGTCGTGGCGGCCAAGTACGGTCAAGTCGCCGCCAGCTTCGCGATCGAACAGGTCGGGGTACCCGAAGTTACAAGCCATGGCGAGGAGGAGTTGTGGAACGGCGAAAGTGTCATGGAGCGGTTGAACAGCTACAGTCGACGATTATCGCAATTATCCGAAGACGACGAAGACGACGCTCTATAATGCATGAAAATAAGGAGACCCATCCCGATCCCTTCCTCCCCTCTGCTCCGGTCCCGTCTCCCCATCCCTCTGACCCATCTTCGACCGGCTCCTCTCCCATTCTTTCCTCTGAGCCCTCTGAAACATCTCCTCCCTCTCCCTCCTCCCCCTTGCCTCCATCCGCCTCTCCTCCTCCCTATGCTCCGCCTGCAACAATACTTCCTCCCACTCCGCCATTTTCCCCACCGGCCTCTGCTCCTCGCCCGCAGCAGCCCTTCGCCGACCCTGCTCGTCCCCAAATTCGCCCTTGACCAAAGTCTTGATCCATCTGAACTTCATCTTCTGTGGGTCGGTCGTCGTGGTGGTGGTGGTGGTGGTGGCAGTGGGACCACTCTTCTCCTCCTGCTCGTCGGACTTGTATTTGTGCAGGGAAAGCATGCTGGAGACTTTACTCAGACCACCGTCGTCGCTCGAAGACTTCCTCCTCGATCGGACTTCCAGATTCGTGAGCGTGGCGAGGCGTTCTTTTTCAAGCCGAGCTTTCTCTTCCATCTCCCGGGCTCGCGCGGATACTTGCGCTTGATCTTCGATGTCTTGCGGACCTGGTGACAGGTCTTGGTGCTTACCTTGGACATCGGGAATGCGCTTTTTGGTCGCGGGGGAATGCGCCCCTGGCTCGCCCGCACGGGAGCTTCTTCCCGAAGAAGGACGCCCCGGGGCGGAACCACGTCTCTGCTTTCCCTCGGTCTGTTTGGGCAGAGGCCCCGACGTCGAGTCCTTTTTCCGCGAATTCCGACGTCGACTCTTCTCCTCTCTCGTCTTGATATGCGCCAGAGTCTCGTTGACACACGAATCCTCAATCGGCGACGAAACCGACACATTCTCCCGCGACTTGTTCCCAGCCGATCGTGGACTACTTTCCACGTCTCTGAACGTCACTTCTCTGACCGCCCCGCCGTTTTTGGCAGGGGTTTCTTGACACTCGGGTTTCGTATCGGTGGAAACGCAGACAATCCTCCACTCATCTTCCTCTCTGCAACTGGTCGAGCGACCTTCTGCTCTCTCGCCGCAGTCTGCGCCAGAGTCTCGTCAATGCCAGCCGTCCGAAATCCCGGACTGATCTCATGCTCACTAGGAGAAACCCGCTCCACGACCGAATTCTGCAGCGCGATCGAAGTCGTCCTGCGCGGTCTCCGCGGGCTAGACTTGCTCCTCCCTCTACTCTCATCCTTCCCTCCCTCAATCCCCACCACGACGAGACTTCCCTTCCTCCCACCTCCCACCCCACCCGGCCCTACACTCTCCCTCTCCCTCCGCCGTCTCTCCTCCTCCCTCCTCTCCGCCTCCCCCAACAACTCCAACCACTCCCTCTCCCTCCTCTCCTCCTCCTCCACCCTCTTCGCCTCCTTGACCTTACTCCCCAACACCTTCATCGCCTCCGCCAACGCCCCATCCACCGCTTCCTCAAAGTGATGCACGCAATGCACCGACACGACGAATTTCCACACCAAACCCCAGGAAATATCCTCCACGCGCGTTTTGCGCAGCGTCGTGGCGTGCAGGAGGGCTTCGGATTTGGCGGCTCGCGTGAGGAGATTCTCGCAGGGGACGGGATGGCGGGTGGTACAGTCTTGCTGGGTGGGGGATTTGGGGAGGGATGTGTGGGATGAGGTGTGGGGTGCGGTGGTGGGCCGAGGCAGAGGAGGGATGTAGATGCAGCGGTAGGGAGTGTTCATGCGGATTTCGCGGCCACGGCAGATTTCGCGGATGGGGTCGAAGATGATGGGTGAGCGGGCAGATGTGGTGGTGGGATGGGGGATCTCTTGAGACATGGTGTGTGGCTCTGTTGCTGGTCGAGCGAGTGGATCGTATTGTGGGAGATCTGAAGGATCGTGTCGAGCCGTGAGGATTGCCAGGTCCTTCAGTTCAGTCTCGAAGTCGGTCGGGGCATAGCTGCCGTCCTTTCGCACTAGAGGTCTTGCTTCGTATCTCGTCTCGTCTCGTCTCGTTTAGTCCAGGATAAAGATGACTTGTCACCAAAAATCGGCCGAGTCCAGCACAGCACAGTCCAGTCCGCGCTTTTCGGCAGACAAGGGCCAGTCACCTCGACAGTCCCATATGCCGACCTGTCGAGAAAGCGAAATCCCTCGTCTACTCCAACGCTATCATCCAACACCAACCTCACGACGGAACGTAAGGGAGTGTCAGAACACAGTAGAAGACACGAATACCGAAGTGGTTCTCATCAATCAGTCAGCAATCGGCCCCCC
>AFIY01001015.1:0-57370 GCA_000223825.2 Zymoseptoria passerinii SP63 | reverse complement strand
GTTATAATTAATACTAGCTAATTTTAATTAAACGAGGACGTAAGGTCTAGATTAAGGCTACTATAAGAGCTCGTATAATACCTCTTCGTCGCTTAGTATTATAATACTACTAGGGGCTAACCTTACCGTTATATCCGTCCGCCGAGCCTACCGCTACTTCTATCCGGTATACTACCCCTTCTATAACCCTAGCCGAAGGCTCGGGGAAGTAACGAAGGACTCTCGAGACTTCGACGAGGAGACAGGAGCAAGGGTATCCCTGGCAAAGACATGGGCGAACCAACCGTAATTGCCTCCAGGGATTTCTATTGGAAGAGTCGATGACACCTTCAGGCTTCCCAGCGCGGCCAGCAGTCTCATTTTCTTGGCGCACTCCTCCATTGTTTTCGATACCGGAAACGGATGAGCTAACCATGAGCCAGTGTTATCAGTGCCAATCTGAGCTCACCGAGTATCATGCATCGAAAATGTCAACCGGCAGTCCTTGGAATCTGGCCATATCCACTCGGGAAGGGTCAATGCTCAAACGGCGCAGGAAATGCTGTCATATGATCTGCCGGGCGGCATCATTTAGTACTGGCGTTGGTTGTCAAAGACGGCAAAGCATCTTGGCGGGGCCCATGACCTCGACTCGCGCTGCGGTCCAGAAGAAGTCCGGAGAGGCGCTCCCGTGGGATGCTTGCCAGGGACCGCACAGGTCGAGGACAAACTTCCGCTCCATGTCGAAGTCCAGATGAGCAGGCTCGCGATCCGGCACTGTTTCCAAGATCGTAACTCCTCGCGAAGAACTTTGCGGTCATTCCATGATCACCACCTCTCAGCTAGATCCTCTTCCCCGCGTGCGCAAGTCAATGGTTCAAGGATCATCGTTGAAATCTTTCTCCTCACTCATCCTTGTAGACTTGCAGTGTCCATTGGATCTGACTTGAGGACCAAGGACGCCTCGCCGCCTTGCATCTGCACTTGAAATAATTCGACCACAATTTTTTGATTGTGCCGGACATGAGACTACGTGGAGGGTTTGACAGCTCAGTAAGTCTGTGACATGCCCACAAGTCATTGCATCAGGTGAGTGAGGTTGTCTCATCGGGAAAGAGAGAAATCGTCACCAACCCTGGTGCAGCTGCCGTTATGAGACATGACTTCTCGAACCGCGGGTTTCCTTAAGACTTATTATTGCAGGGCGACGGAATTCTGAACGTAGCGGGACGTTTGAGTGTCAAGAGTGCAATTTTATCCCCCCATACTACTCACGCGGCTCCTCATTACTCTGGCAATGTGTGTGACGTCGTCCCACATCGAGATGAAATGATCCGATCGGGAAGGATTATTCACCGCTGTCAGCAAGTCATTGACGCATACGTGAGCACGAGCACTGGCAGGTCTACCTTATAAAGTTATAATAATAGCAAGATAGGTGATGAGCAAGGGTGTCTCGAAATTAAGCGCGGGCTAGTAATAATGGATGAGGCGCATGAGATCGCCAGGAACAAGGCACGGTCAAAGGAGAAGCCGAGCTCCGGAGTAGTCAATCCAACGTAGTTACGTGAAAGCTGTTGATGTAAACACTCGAACTCCACCCAGTAGAATATACTACTGTACGACAACGTCGTCTCGGTTCGGAAACCATACCATACCATACCATACCACAATGTTCCATTGTACTCTCTGAAAGTCTCTTTGTACTGCCACGCGTCTTGATGATGAACGACCAGAGAGCACCAAGATGGGAAAGCGATGCAGGGTAGTCTATCACACCGGTGCGGAGGGATGCCTGTCTGCGTGCAGTGCGTGGAGGCGTGCGGGACACGGCCTGTGATTCGCGTCCCATCCTCGAACTATTGACCGCCCCGAGATCTCGCCTACCAAACCTTCAAATTCGACACACGATATAGGTATGGTACAAAGGTACAATAATCTCGTGTCTAGTCTTCCCGGCACATGCGAAGGCGCAGGTTGTGATTGTGCGGAGCGAGGGGCGGCTCGTACGCCTCATCAAGTGCCAGGCTGCGAGCGCCTACCGTCGATCGCGCTGCTCCCGCGATCTTCAGACGTCGTCGGACATTGCATGACCGACCTGACCTGGTTCTTGCCTCTTGCCTCTTCTTTCCTGAACCACTACTAGGTGACAACTACAAAGTCTTGCGCAGCAGGAACAAAGACTTTCCCTTTGTCGGCTTGAGATGAGCTTCGGGTCTGCGTCACTCCGTCGGTCCAGATTCCGCAACATGTGCGCCCATTCTCGAAGGGACTCTTGAACGACATTGCACGAATCTCGAAACGACGCAACGATCTGTCTCTCTTCCTCTACACGCCAGGCTTCCCCAAACCTCGAGGATCTGACGCCATACCTTTTCCAACATGCCTCGTCTTCAGCGCATAGAAGCGCCTGTCACCTTCAAGGCGTACCTGATGTGCGCCTTCGCCGCCTTCGCTGGTATCCTATGTGGCTACGATTCTGGCTACATCTCTTCCGTATTGGCCATGCCGGCCTTCAAGCGACAATACGGCCATATTGTCACCGTCGAACACGATGCCACGGGCTATATCTACTACACCTACGAGAAGTCCTTGATCGTTGCCATACTTTCCGCTGGAACCTTCGTCGGAGCTCTGGCATCCGGATACCTGGCCGATAGAATTGGCCGTCGTGTGACCCTCATCGGGCCCGGGTGTGGACTGTTCGCAGTCGGAGTCGTCGTTCAAGTCAGCATAAACCGTGTCGCGGGTCTGGTCGTCGGCAGGCTCATCTCAGGTCTCGGAGTCGGATGTGTCTCGGCAGTAAGCATCCTATACATGTCTGAGATCGCTCCGCGGCGAGTCCGGGGTGCTATTGTCTCGGCTTACCAGTTCGCGATCACCGTGGGACTAATGTTGGCATCTTGCGTCGGCTATGCTACTCGCGACTTGGATCACTCCGGAGCATACCGCGTACCCATCGGACTCCAAATGCTATTCGCTGTAACTCTTGCAACCGGACTGTTCTTCCTGCCCGAGTCGCCGAGATATTGGGTCAAGAAGAATCGTCTCGACAAGGCTGCGTTCGCTCTTGCTCGGGTACGAGGTCAAGCAGTCGATTCTCCATTCATCGAAGACGAGCTGGCCGAGATTGTCGCCAGTCAAGCGCATGAAGTTCAAGGCGGTGAGGGATCATGGATGGCTTGCTTCCGAGGCGGCGTCACCAAGTCGAACAGCAACGCTCGGAAAGTCTTCATCGGCACCATGCTGCAAGCTTGCCAGCAATGGACTGGAATTAACTTCATCTTTTACTACAACACCACCTTTCTGCAACAACTGGGTCTCTCGAACCCTTTTCTGATATCCATGGTCACCACTGTCGTCAACGTCGCCAGCACGCCGATTTCTTTCTGGGCAGTCGAAAAACTTGGTCGTCGTCCGCTGCTCATCTGGGGAGGAGTCGGAATGTGCATTTGCGAGTTCATCATCGCCATCGTCGGCGTATCGGCGGGCACGTCCGATGCTGCTGCATTGGTTCTCATCGTGTTTGTTTGCATTTACATTTTCTTCTTCGCATCGACCTGGGTAAGCCATGCTTTCCCGCTTTCTCGATCCATCCAACAACATATTAACAGTCACAACAGGGTCCTTCCGCCTGGGTAGTCATCGGCGAAATCTTTCATCTGCCCATCCGTTCGAAAGGAGTCGCACTAAGTACAGCCAGTGAGTAACCACGACTCTCAAACCTACCACTTTGGCCCTCGAAACCTAACACAAATCCCAGGCAATTGGTTCTGGAACTTCGTCATCGGCATCATCACGCCCTTCATCGTCGACGGCGACAAAGGCGACCTCGGCGTCAAAGTCTTCTTCATCTGGGGCACGACCTGCGGCTTTTGCGTCGCATTCGCCTACATGTTCGTGCCCGAGACCAAAGGCCTCACACTCGAACAGGTGAGCTTCCCGCTTCAAGATACATGCCTCTCGTGTCTAGTTGCTAACGCCCTCTCGCAGGTCGACCAACTCATGGAAGAGGTACCCGCCTACCACAGCCGCAAATGGAAAGCACCGAATACGTTCGATGAGAATTATGGGTACCTGACGACGAAGAGTCCCGAGGGGAGGCCTAGCACGGCGGAAGGAAAGCATCCCGCGGTGGTGAGGTCCTTCATTGACTTGGAATGATGACGATGCATACCCTGAGAGCTAATGCTGTGGCGGAAGGATGCTCAGGAATACGAGTCCAACGAATAATGAATGATCAAACGCACAGAGCCATCGACATTTCTCATGCACACGCACCGTTCCTTACCTTTCGATCTTGGTGTTCCATCTCTTCCACATCAATCCTAACCTCCAAGAACCACCAAGGCAGCGCACGATGTCCAGAATCGGGCCGATCGACAACGGCAAGAGCGAGGATATGGAAGCAAGTACTGGACAGAGTAACATCAGACCACAGGGATCTCTCAGCAGGGACAAGGTACTATTAGACCGTAGGCGACCAGTGAGATTGCTCAAACCTTGCCAGGACTCTCTCCGCAACCCCACAAACTTTCAATGGCAAGGTGACATTTAATGCTTTTGACAAGTTCCTCATCGCCGAAGCATGGTCTCGCTCACCGCCTCGACCATACCGTGGTCGTGACCCAAATTCAGCTCGACGTGCCCAGCCCAGCCTACCACCCTCCAATTCCTCCCAGTCCTCCAATGCGACCTTGCACAGTCAACCCCCCCAGTCCTCCTAATCCATCGTCAACACAGCCCTGAACCTCGCCTTTCCGGACAACATATGCGCCATGGCATCATTCGCCTTCTCCAACGGGAATTTCTCCACCAAGCACTTGACGCCATGGATCTGCGCAAACGCAATCGCCTCCTCCGAATCGAGCGCATGCCCACTCGGCCATCCATGCACACTTAGTGCGTTCAGTACCATCGGCACGGTGTCCAATTTGACGGGACCTATCGCAGTGTGCAAGAGCAGGCGTCCGCCGGGCTGTAGTCCGCCGATGAGCGGACTGATGACTTCCGGGTTGGGAGCCGTGACGACGATGAGCGCCGCGCCGCCAATGGCTTGCAGGGCTTCGCCGACATTCTGGGCGGAGATGTCAATGTAGTCTGTTGCGCCGAGTTGCATCGCGAAGTCTTTCTTGTCGGTTCCTCGGGAGAGGGCGACGGTTCGGAAGCCCATCTTTCGTGCATATTGAATGGCGAGATGACCTAGACAGGTCAGCAATGCTTTGGTATCCGCTGCCCTGGCGCCTTCCAAAACTCACCTAGTCCACCCAGGCCCTGGACCGCAACGGTCTCTCCACCGATGATGTTCATCTTCCGCATACCATTGAACACCGTCACGCCCGCACACAAAAGCGGAGCCGTCTCCGCCGGATCCATATCCTTCGGAATCCTCACTGCGGACTCGGTGCGAAGCGTAGCATACTCGCCATAGCCGCCATTGCGGAACACGCCATTGACCGTCTTGTTATCACACATCTGGAATTGACCGCGCGAGCAAGATCGGCAGGTGCCATCGTGGCCACCATGCCAGGGTCCACCGACGCGGTCGCCAACGACCCACTTCTTCTCCGAGAAGGGAACAGCGACGACGGTGCCGATGAACTCGTGGCCGAGGATGGAGACTGCTGGTGGGCCGAAGTCGCCTGCAACCACGTTGGAATCACTATGGCATACACCGCAGGCCAGAACCTTGATGAGTATCTCGCCGGCTCCCATTTCTGGAAGAGGAACGTCTTGAATCTCCAATGGCTTGTTGACGCCGGTTAGGATGGCGGCCTTCATCGTTTGGGGAAGCTGAGAGGCCATGGCTATTGCTTCGGTGGTGGTAGCTGGTGAGTCTGGTCTTGTATCTCTTGGGATGCGATGTGATGTATGGGAGAGCAGGTGGAGTGGAAAGACAGGAGTGGTGATGAAGGAGAAGGAGAAAAGAAGTCCTACCTTTCCAGCCTCTAAGTACTCTGAGCAAACGCGCGAACGCCACAGAGCTCCTCACCTTTGCCGCTGCCCTACATTCAAAAAGGACACCATTGCTTGCGCCGTCTTTAATCTTACCGCGCCATTGCTGCAGATCAAAGAGCATTACCTTACCACAGACCTGGGACAAACACTCAAAAGCTTCACCCCGCACCGGTCCTTTGCTACGACATCTTAAGTCCGGCGCCATGCCCGCCAGATTGACGACCGGTTCTTTCAGCTCTGTAGTCTGACCTGCTCGGTATGCATTGAGATTGGACAGCATTGAGATTGGAAATTTGCATGCCACTGGGACGCCATGAAGAGCTTGAAGGCATCGTCCGCGTTCTGATCCCCGGTAAAGCTCAAGGTGAAGTCATCGCCAGCTGTGCTGGCCTCCTTCGCTATGAGGGAGAGGAACCGGTCCGTAAGTCCAAAAGGCGTACCGATGCATGCAATCCGTCAGCGTGCTGTCAGCGCAGTGTATACTTCGATGATGCTGATGCAAATGAGCGTGGCTGTAGGGAGGGGAGTGTGATCTGGAGAGCGACGTGCGGGCCGAGTTCTGCGACGGAGATAGTGACAATGGCAGCCAGAGTAGTACAGCGGGCGCGGTTTGCGTGTCTGTCTGCTTGACGAGAAGGAGCGGGAGACAATGGAGATTAGAGCAACAAGAGGAGGACGAGATGAAGTTGGGAAGAAGTGCGCACTGAGAAAGGCAAGTTCGGTCCATAGCACCTTGATGGAGCGTCCAACTACATCAGCCCAGGACGCATAGTAGAAAAATGCAATTATCGATGTCTTGAGCTCCAATCCTATATCTCCCCAACCGTTCACTGTCGCATATCATTCCTGTACAGTCGCGCTCACTGGCTCCAAGTTTCGCCAGATCATCATAACTCCAACGCAATGCCAACGCGGGATTCAGGAGAAGACGTCGAACTGACAACACCCCTCTGCTGGCCAGTAGTAGCACATTCGGTCTCGTAGCATCATCATTAAGATCCCGGTCCCTCTGGCGTGATATACCCTCCTGCAACCGCTACCCACTCAGGGATACAGCTGCCCTCTTTGTTCTCCACCTCCTCAATATCCGTATCACAGCGACATCTGCACCCGACACCATTCTCCTTCGGTGTATCCCACTTGGCCCAGTACTCATCCTCTTCCCTTCTTGCCTTCTCGTCCTTGGTCGTGAGTTCGAGGTATGGTTCCCGCGCCATTTGTCGGGCAGGCGCGTTGGCGGGACAATGCTGAATGGTCGTATGCCGGTAGCCGATGTCGCGGAAGTAGTGCACTTCGTTGATCGAGAGGAGAGCACCGGCGGCGAGGGAGTGGATTGGTGCGTCACCCCACTGAGAGGACATGTCAGTATGGCAATGATCGTCGACTTGTGCAAGTGAAAAACTGCAACTTACTCGCTCCATCCAAAAGCCTCCAGATCGGTCCATCATGTTGAAAAAGTCCTCGTACTCTTTGCTCCGGAACCAGTCCAGCCGTGCAATCTCAAAGTTGGACCAGAAATGGCACATGTTGTAGTTCTCGCCTTCCATTTCCTCGGGGTCGATATCGGGAAGCGCGCCTGATTCTGCCAACAGAAGCTCTTCTTGCTTTTTCTTCTCTTCCTTGGGAATCGTGCCTGGCTTTGGCGTGCCGTCCTGGTTGTAACCCTCTTGCGGCTCGACGAACATTTCCCAGAGACCTTGGGAAGTCAGATTATTTGTTCGCTTGTAGGCTGACGCGTAGCGGAATATGTTCGGCACGGTCTCCCTCAATTCTTTGACCGCAATCGTGAATCCGTATGTCTTGTTGTTGCGCTGCATGTGGACGAACGGATCGTAGGTGATGTCGCAAAAGTACTTGATCTCGGGCTCCACGCGCCAGTACCAGTCGTACTTCTGCAGCAGCTCGTGCTTGTAGAAGAATCCAGAGTAGAATCTGCACATGTGGTGGTAGGACTCCATGCCTCCGTACATGATGGCGGCATCTCCTTGTTTGCGAATGCCCTCCTTTGCCACGTTTGCATCTGTCCAGTCGGGGTATCCCCAGTGCTTCGGATCGATCTGACCAAACTCGACGGGCGAACTCGTATGGTTCAGCACCGTCTCCTTGAAAGTACTGTTGAACTCTCCGTCGTTCAGAAACACGTATGGATAGTTGAACCAGCGGTTGAAATGTCGCTCCATGCTCTTGATACTCTCAATAACTCCATCCAGCTCTTTGTTACGTGCCAGCACGACGAAGGCGGCGTTTGCGCGCGGGTTCTCTTTCGCGGTGATCTTCGGATCCAAGCACCCGTTCACAAACACCTTGTCATGCTTCTCGCTGATCTTTCGAATGCTAGGCGGCGCGCCTGAGGGTATTAATCGGCCACCTGGCGAGTCGGGATGCCGTACGAAGAGAACCAGTATCACGATCACTACTATACACGGGAAAAGCAGGACCAGATAGAGCGGTACGCTGATTTTGCTGTTGCCGCGGAGTCGTAGCCGCTTCTTGAAGAAGGACAGGCGGGGAGTCACCTTTTCGGAGGCTTCTTTGAACGAGGTATTTCGGATGGCTTTGAGCGAAGGCAGATTTTCCGATGAGGGTAGTCGCTTTTGGATGCCCTTGATGACTTCCATGATGGCCGTGCAGCCCTCAATGGGCAGACGCGCGTCGTGAGTTCAGTCGCGGGTGTCGGTCTGTGGTGTACGGGAGTCTGCGGCGATTGTTCTGCACGTTGAATCGTGGATGCGCCTGGCGGTTGAAAAGGTAGCGACTGAAGGGAAGACTGCGGACGCAACACAAGTCTCAAACGCTAATGTCGCCGCATGTAAAGATCAGAATTTGCGGTCTGGTTCGGTCGTGGCAGCTGTCGTTGGTCCGAGTGAAGTATTGAAGGTGGAATCGGTAGTAGAATGGAAGGTCGGGAAGAAATGGCAGAAGTCTGCAGGAGTTCGGTTGGCCTTTCTCGCTCACCCACTCCAAGTCCCCGACGATCATCGGTGCCCCTGGTATATCTTTGACTTCTGGCCACGCGAACACTTGGTCAGGGCAACTTATAACACACACACATATACAAGCAATGGGACGGAATCCTACCATGTCGAGTTCTCTACTGAATATCTTCTCCGTGACCAAGGGAATATCTAAAATGGTCCTCAAAGTGGCCCATTCGTTAGGTTTATTTTAGGGGCTTTTCGAAGTGGCTGAACCTGAACATCGAGAGTTGTCCTTCGCTTGCGTCAAGCGCATGATCGGCGGCGAGTCCGATTCCTCCGCGTCCCGCATCAACACCAGCATTGAACATACGAAACATCTGAACACGCGAATCCTCGCTGGACTGTGCCCACAATGGTACGTCCTCCCATTTTCCAGGTCCACCACCAGCTCCACCATCTAACCTCGAATCCAGTCCCGCGACTCAACCTTCACATCCCTCCACCTCCACGCCGCCCACCACGCCGACCTCCTCGAAGACTACACGCGCCACAAACTGCCTCTTGAAGAAATCTACGTACCACCGCGTCACCAGCCGATCAATCCCGAAGATGAAGACGACGTGGTACCGGACCAGCATGCCGCGTTTGGGATTCAGCGCGCGCAACAGAAGGGACGCGAGCCGGCTTGGAAGGATTTGGGACTGGGAGGGTTGTTGAGCTCTGGGCCGCCGGCGGAGAGGGGTGGCGGTGGTGGCGGCACGACCGGTGGAGGTGGGAGTCGGGTTGTAAGATGACGAAGGGCATTTGTGGTGTGAATTGACGATTGATGGGTCACATGGCTTGCTGCTGTCTGGAGTTATGATGTCGGATATACCCCTGCTGAGGATTGGTTGGTTGAACGTTCTTGTAAGGCCTATGCCTGAGGAAAATGCGTGATCCATACGGTCACTATGTCAAAGATGCCAGAGAGTCGGCAACGCAAAGGACTCTCGTGATATTCACCATGATTAAACGGCTGGCAGAGTGAAGGCTCAGTTTGAGATTGCTTGTTGCGACAAGCCGAAAGTTAATCGGTCGTTGGACAGTGAGCACGGAGAATGGTATCTTTGAATTTCCGCAAATGAGCAATCATCAAGGTCGTATGCCTTTTCGATCGCAAGGGAGTCTGAACTTTTCTATTCGTGCAAACGTGCCGTCATCATTCCCAGCATCTGTACGAGTGCGCCGAAACGTCTGTCAACCGACGTCGGAACAATTGCAATGCATCGTCAAGTCTATTTGAAGACCTTGCCGTCAGCCCACTCGTAAGCCTTGCCGTTGACGTCAATCGGCTTGTCCCACGCCCACATGTCGTCGACGAACTCGCGGTCCTCCTTCTTGGTTGGGTCGAGCTTGGTGAACTCATAAGACTCGTAATCGGGAGCGACATCGAAGGCTGGGAGAGCCTCCTGGCCGCGAACAACGAAAGCACCACGAACGACGCTGTCGTTGGTCACGCCGAAAACGGAGGCGGCGCCGAAGAGATACTTGCGGCTGGCTTCGAGACGGGTGAAGAAACCACCGATCAGGTTGGAGGTCATGAAGGTCATGGTGAGCTCGTCGTTATACTTGTAGTCGACGCGGTAGATGCTGTACTCGTCAAACTTGCAGTTCTCCCAGAACCATGGAAGGGCGACCTCGCGGGTCTCCTCGTTGGAGTATTTGCGCTTCCTGCGGACTTGTCAGTATTGTCTTATGCGTCTTCAGACTTTGCGGTGCCATACCAGTCGTCGAGAACAAAGGTAGCCTTTGGCAGAGCCTCGAGAGGGTGCTTGGCCTTTGGCTGAGCTGGGGCGTCATCCTCCTCCTCGTCGTTGGCGGCGGCGACAGCCTTGGGCTTTGGCGCAGCCTGCTTCTTCGCCTCCTTTGGCTTCTCCTCCTTCTTTGGGGGTGTGTTGGGGATGGCCTTGTCGATGTAAGCGACCTTGCCGGCAACCGCGGTCCAGATGTCCTGGTTGGCGATGGTGTCGTACCACCGAGCAGTGGCAGGGTGTGCGCTGCGCCACTCCTTGTCGAAGACGTACTGGAAACCGCGGGCAGCGATGCCAGCGACGTAGAGATCGGCCAAGGTGAGGCGTTCGGCGACGAGGTAGGTGTTGGCGAGAAGGTGCTTCTCGAGGACATCGACATTCTTTGTGGTCTTTGCGATGGCATCGTCAATGTTCTTCTTGTTATAGGGATCGCGGCCGATCAATGGGCGGAACCAGGCACCGAGACCTGGGAGGAACTGGCTGGTGCCAAAGGACATCCACTTGAGGATGGAGGCGTAGTCCTGCTTGGTCTTGCCGAGGAGGGTAGTCTTTTCGTTCTGGGAGGTGACTGAGATGTGTCAGTGAGGAACTTGATCTCAGGACATACATCTGGAAGCGGAAAAAGCGATGGGTGTGCGGATCAGAGTGTGAATACATTCTCAACAGTAGTCTTCAGACAGGGATAACTGTATATTGGTGTTTCATCATTGCAAAGGGGTGTTGTGTGGTATCCGACTTACGGTAGATGGCAATGGCCACGGACTCAGTCAGGATGTATCCGTCCTGGCCCTCGAAGGTGGGGATCTGGCCAAGCGGGTTGAGCTTGAGGTACTCGGCGCTGACACCGTCGGCGGGCGCGGTGGGCACAAGCTCGATGTCGAGGCCATTAGCCTTGGCGACGGCGAGGATGGCGGTGGTGCGCGGGTTGCCCTGATTGCAGAGTCTGTGGTCAGTGGGTGGTTCTCGCGGCAGTGGGGTGAAGGTGGTGGCATTGCAGACATACCTCCTGGGAGTAGATCTTTCCGAAACCCATGACTGTGGTCTGTAATGCGTGTAGTGGTAGTAAGGTGCCTTCGTTGGCTGTGTGTAGGGGTGGTGTGAAGTGGTGGTGGTGTTTGTGTGTGGGTTGGTGGGATGAATTGAGATTGAGGAAGAGTCAACTTGGAGGAAATTCTTCGGACCCAGATTTTCCCTGATCTAGTCGCCCGTAGGGATTCCGCGGGTCGAAAGCACCTCCGCCGATAGGGAATGCATCGTGCGACACCTTTCGCCTGCAAAACGCCCACATCCTCCCTCGCGATGATCGAATCGACTGCCGCACGCACCGGTCTGCGGCGTGTCATTGTCTCGTGCCAAAACACAGCAGGCAGACGAGCATTTCATCAATGCAAAGCGCTGCTGGCCACACCAACCGAGACGCAACCAGGCATTCGCGCCGCACCCGCCATTCGCTTCACATCAAACAACAACCAGTTCGGCCGCAATCAATCGCAAGCACAGGTGGTCCAACGGCGTGATGGAGCGTCAAGAGGCAGAGATGCACGAGGAGGTGGATCAGGCGGAGGATATGGCACAAGGGACAATGACCAGCAGGAGCTGTTGAATCGAGTTCGCATTGTGCCTGCATCACCTTCTTACTTCACTGCGACGCCGAAGTATACCGACGATTTACTACATCTATCCTCCCTGCTACGAAAGCACCTAGCGCTGCCGGTACTCCCTCCCGGCGAGGCACCCCGAGTGGCATGGAAGACCATCAGCCAGTACAAGGTGGAGGTCGGAGAGCCAGTGCGATCCAAGGGCTACAACATGCTACTCGCAGTACTGAAGAGGTTGAATTATATTCATCCATCGCTCATACCCGATGAAGTCACACAAGCTCTGGAGAAGTTCAAGAGGCTAGTGCAACCGTACCTAAATCGGCCAAAGCCGATCGTCGTCGATCAAAGTGGACGAGCAAGAGCCGTGGGTCGTAGAAAGGCGAGCCATGCGGCAGTGTTCGTCGTTGAAGGCGAGGGAGAATGCTTGATCAATGGTCGATCGCTCACGGAATATTTCGGTCGTCTGCACGATCGGGAGTCTGCTGTGTGGGCATTGAAAGCTACGCAAAGACTGGACAAATACAACGTCTGGGCATTGGTCAAGGGAGGCGGAACCACGGGACAGGCGGAGGCCATTACACTCGGGGTGGCAAGGGCGCTCATGGCTCACGAGCCAGATCTGAGGCCTGCACTACGGAGAGGTGAGAGTGCACACTGTTTGAATGATGGAATTCTTATGCTAACTTTGTCCCAGCTGGATGTATCACACGCGATCCTCGTCGTGTGGAAAGGAAGAAGCCGGGTAAGCTCAAGGCCCGCAAGATGCCAGCATGGGTAAAGCGGTAGTCGTGTGGAATCGTCATTACTCTCTTCACTGCACCGAGGAGCATTGGATACCCAATATATCGGCAGCACAGCGCAAGCATTCTCGCTGAGAACACCCGTCACAAGTTATCCCCTCTTGTTCTCCAATCACAACCGCCGCAACACCCGCCGATGATGACGCCGAAAACACCACGAGATCGAGCAACTATGCTCATCCAGTGACATCGATGCCAGAGCAGAAAACTCTGCATTTCGGAGTACCAGCAGCCTCCTTTCGCTCGTCTCTTCAACACAAGCCCTTGCGAGGAGAGTCCATGCAACAAATCTCTGCTTCGACAAGTCCAATCATGAAGCTCGCCGTCGTCATATTCATTCTCCTTCCTGGAGCTATTCCTGACGTTGTAACAGGGACGTAAGTAAATCAAAGGGCAGAAAGCGTCTCCAGCTTGGTCGACATGAGCATACTCTTACCATTTCCTGGCAAAGTGTTCAAATTTGTCTGAGACCTTACTAACCTGCTTCCACCGTTGCTTTTAGGCGGATGTACTGTAAAGACATACCAACGAACGTCATTGATCCAGCCACGAAAGTCACAGAACTATGCAAGGACCACGGTATCGCAACGGTTCGGACTTCTAACAAAACTACATCATTCACGTCAGACTAACGCATCTACCTTAGATTGCTCCAGGAACCTGTTGTATTCACGCCGACGACGATATAGGCTGGGATCAGTGGGACATTATGACTAAGATCTGTTCAGCCTTGGGCGGAAAACGTCGTAAGGATGGCTCTTGCTGGGTAATAGCAGTGACAGTACTTGTGGCTGCATTTCATTCGAACCGAAGCACCAAACCACACCCTGATGACATCGCCCAAAACATGATGACAATCCGCGGCTGCGAGGCAGGAGTTGTGTACATGCCAAATAGATGCTGCACGCTATCTATTGCAGCATGTCTTCCCACTCGTTTGAACTTCCAGTAGCAAGATGCGGACGTGATAAATTAGGCGGAGCGTGGGCTGCCTCTTCATGAGTTAGTAGAACTGTAGGGCTGTGGATCACGACGAAGCGGAGCACCATGGCGCCTTGGCAAGGCCGAGTCCTCGTGCCTCGACCAGTCTGTGGGATCTTGGTTCGACCGCTCTTTCTCGTCGTCGCGTGCTGAGACCCTCGCTGTCGTCGGCAGCGCTTATAGTCAGGTACCGAACCTTCCTGCTGTTCCTGCTGAAGCAGCAGAACGGTTTTCGCTTCCCAAGTGACGTTGCGAGCTTTCTCTTCGACACTCGGGCTTGCCAACTTCCTCCCCTTTAACAGCAGATCCGACGACCGACGGTCTAGAACGATTGCTTGATGCGGCCGAGTCAGCACTTAGACGGACGAAGGCACGAAGCGACGAGGGAGTCCCGGGTCGACCGTCGTACCAGAGAAAGTACCTTAGGGCACGAGCAACATTCTCACTCAGCCGTTGTGCTACAACCACGGAAGCCTGCAGGACAATCATCTATAAAGCACGTGGCCAGCCTTCGAGGGTGCAAGCACACATACAAGAGACCTTGTAGTCCTACACCGCCACCAAGTGCACAGGACGGACACGAAGTCCTAACCCCCCTCTACCTTTGAGCACTTTGCACGACCGAGGACCTCGACACCGTGAGAGTGCCAACGTACGACACTCGTGGTCCGAGGCGGCTGAGACAAGAGACGGCTACATGCGCATCGATGAAAGACTCGGCAGATGAGGACACGCGCTCGAACATAGGGTTGCACGGGCAACCCGCGGCTTTGCAGGTGATATGTCTCGGCTCTGGAGGTGGTCCGAGTGAGGACAATGTTACGGGGTTTCTCGTACGTTCCGTGGGTAGCAATTGGGCGAAGGGCTCGATGCTTGCGGTCGATGCTGGGTCGCATCTGGCTCCCATAACCCGTATGCTGGAGAGATACTTCCCTGCTGTTAGTCGGGAACGGAGACGGACAGACTCGGAAGACAGCCACACATCCAACGGCGCGGGCAGTAAGGAGGCGGATCGGAGGCCTTTGTCGCCCTTAACCGACGAAGACAATCCTCCGAAACCAAAGTCGACGATACTCGATTCTGGTCCATTCGCCGGTCTCAAGTTTCCAAACGAATCCGCGAGAGCCAATGCACTCCATGTGCTTCGAACGTATATCTCGACATATCTTATCACTCATCCACATCTTGATCACCTTTCGGGCTTCGCCATCAATACGGCAGCCTTCCATGCAACTTCGAGGCCAAAGACATTGGCTGCTCTGCCCAGCACAGTCGATGCGATCAAGACTCACATTTTCAACGATGTCATCTGGCCGAACCTTACCGATGAAGACGGTGGAGTCGGGTTTGTGACATTTCAAAGACTGAAAGAGGGTGGAGACGTTATGGTTGGTGAGGGAGAAGGCCGAGGATATATCGATGTCTGCGATGGATTGGGTGTACGGGCTTTCAAGGTGTCGCATGGATGTTGTACTAAGAGTCCGCCGAGCCACCAGCATCGCGGTAGCATGTCGGCTCTTGCAGACTCGCAGCCTTCGTACAACGGATCAGTACCGGCTCATGACCTCGCATCGAGCATGGTGCGAACATCGTCAATGTCTCATATGCAATCAGCGCCTGGAACACCAGGCCATGGACAACGGCAGAGCTTGCACGCCGTTCAACCCAGCCCTCCGGCAGGCGTATGCGTGGTCGACAGCACCGCTTACTTCCTCCGTGACGAGGAGACACAACGAGAAGTCCTGATCTTTGGAGACGTGGAACCTGACTCCCTCTCACTGAGCCCTCGAACATACCTCGTATGGCAAGAAGCAGCGCGGAAGGTCGCACATGACATTCTTGGTGGCATCTTTATAGAGTGCAGCTACGATGACAGTCAGGCTGATGCAATACTCTTCGGTCACCTGAATCCAAGGCATCTTATCGCGGAACTCCAGAACCTCGCTACGATGGTCATCGAAGCCCACAACGCACGCCAAGCGGAGCACAGCGCGAAGAAGCGCAAACGATCCGGACAGAATAGTCTCGATGACTTTGTTCGTAACAGCAACATCTCTCCTGGTACTGTTCGGAAACGCAGCAGGAGCTCGGCGCCACAAGCTGTCATGTACGGCGATCGAAGACGCAGTAGCGCACCAAACCACAGCATTCCAATCCACACGCCGTCTCCTTCCTCGCCTCATGCTTCTGGAGATCACTACGATCACCACTTTGGCGGCGACGCAAGCCATTCTTCCGACGTTCTGTCACCGCGCTCGAGCACGCACAACCCGCCCAGTCACGATCACGGTCATGGCAACAGTAATTCCAACCCCACCACCTCCGCGGAACCACTGCAGCGTCAGCACAGCACCTACAGCGTAACCAGCACCACGGTCCCTCTTAACGACGATTCTGGGACGGCCATAGCGCCTCTATTCGGCATCAAGATCTTCATCATCCACATCAAAGACACACTAAAAGACGGGCCGCATGTTAGCGAACGCATCCTCGCTCAATTGCAGGAGCACGAAGCGAGGTTGCAGGAAATGGGGCATGGATTGGGGTGTGAATTTGTAATCTCGCAGAGTGGGGAGAGTTATTGGTTTTGAAGGTAAAGTCGGAGACTGGCGCTGGCGTCGGTGATTGCAAGGTCTTGAAGACTTCGTCTTGTTACATACTTCGGCGGCTTTGAAAAGTTCCATGAGCAGGGCGTTTTCGGGGGTTTGGGTGTCAGATTGGACGAAATTGTACGAAGTGGAGTTGTAGCGTGTGTGATCTTGACGGAAAGGAAAATGGTCGACTTTGCATTGGCGTCCGTTTGAGGAGAGGGAGCAAGATGCTTCCTACACAGAAATGTGGTGAGGACAGAAGTGCAGGCCAGAATGGTAGAGGCGGTTCACGATACCATCTTACCAACTTTTAGGTCGACGCTCCGCCAGAACGTGGTCGTTTCCCAGCTAAATATCCATCCGAGCATGTAGCCGCAGCATCGTCGTCAACTGCCACGAGTAGTAAGTACCATGGCCACTCCTTCTAGTACGCTTGGAGGCCGTTGCGCATCCTCTGCAGTCGTGTTGCTCCAGGTGTACACTCGTCTGGATGAGACCATGAAGTCGAGGTACTTTTTGTCGTCGTACCACTTGACTATTCGCCGAGTGCCTTGTGGCTTCGAGTTCCCATTGTCGGACTGATTTGGCTCTTATGATGCAGTTGACATCTGGGAAACACTTTTCTCGTCGTCCTTCACCTTACGATGTGGTCTTTCTCGCGGGAACTCTCATTGAAGCTGCGTTTCTTCGGCCCTGCGCAATCAATGTTCCTCGAGCGTCGGTCCCAAAGTGCAAGATCTCGCCATGCATTCTCCCGCTTCGTGAAATGTGAGATCGTAGTGGATAGACCGGTCCCTTATAGAACTTCCAGAACCAGCCCAAGAACCTCTTCAAACTGTGCTCGCCCAGTCAAAGTCTCTGCAGCGTTTACCCAGCCCGCGCCGATGACAAGCAGACGCTCCTCCTGTGGTCTCTTCACCAGAAGCGCGCTAGCAATCGTGGTAGCCAGGGTCTGGCCGATGATCTCGTCGTCCCGCCTGGTTCCGCCCAGGACAGTAGTCGCTGTCAGATGGCTCATGGGCAGGAGCTCGTTCTCGGAAGAAGAGCTCGCGATTGGTCCAGAGAGTGGATCGGCCGTCGATATGGCAAGTGGGACATGGACCCAATGGGCGAGTTTGCCGGCTTGAGAGATTGTGATGAGGATTTTGTCGGAGAATACCATGGATGAGACTTCGGTCAGGATGCCATTGATGCGGCCACTGGTTGATTTTGAGGGTACGGGGAATGGAGATGGAAAAGCGGTTGAGGCAGGTAAGGTCGCGGTGGCCATCTTGTCGGCTATTAACGAAGAGGATGCTTTCGATGAAAGTCACTGCGAACTCTTCAGCGATGTGGGCGTGACGAAAGTTTCTGAATGACTGTCAGCAGCTGGACGTTTCCTTTCGATGCTCTCGGTCTTGATGTCTGTTCTGTCTGAGGTGGTTCCTTTAAAGCCTGAGGTCGATTCGAAAGATCGTTTAGCTCTGCTAGCGCCTCAGTGAATGACCTCAATGGAAGGCGGGGCGGTTTTGGTGGGACAATTTCAAGGGACATCCAATTCTCTCAAAAAAACAGCTCATCTTTGACGGCTTTCTCCTTGCATTATCCAAACCAACACCGCAATCCCACGAACAGTACAATCACACCTTTACGAACATGTCCACCAACGATAGCTACGAGCTTCTCTGCTTGGAGAACCCTCTCCTCGACATTCAAGGCGAGGGGTGAGTGAACAATCCATTTCCAACGGCAAGCCAGGACAAAGCCTGCCGTCCTCATACATAAAGATTGCTGACCAGAGCACTGTACGCGGACAGAGATGAGGCTCTTCTCAACCAGTACGGCCTCAAGGCTAACGATGCCATTCTCGCCGAGAAGCAGCACATGACGCTCTACGAGGAGCTCATCAAGAATCGAAATGCGAAGTTGATCGCAGGTGGTGCGGCTCAGAACACAGCAAGAGGTGCCCAGGTATGCTTTTCGATCATACAATATAGGACATACAGAGTGGAGGAAGTCCATTTCGGCACCAGCGAGGTGTTCGATGGCGGATCTGGTTGAGCACAGCTGATCGGTGTCTCTCTGAGTAGTACCTCCTCCCATCTGACTCCGTCGTATTCTTCGGCTGTGTTGGAAAGGACAAGTACGCCGAGACTCTTCTCGAGGCCAACAAGGCGGCCGGCCTCGCCGTTCGATACCTCTACGACTCAGAGCAGCCTACCGGACGCTGCGGTGTGATCATCACCGGACACGACCGCAGCATGTGCACAGATCTCGCAGCGGCAAACTGCTACAAGATTGAGCACTTGAAGGAAAACTGGAGCGTGGTGGAGAAGGCCAAGGCATACTACGTCGGTGGATACCACTTGACGGTGTGCGTTCCAGCTGCTCTGGCTCTTGGAAAGGAAGCCGCTGAGAAGAACAAGGTCAGTGAACAGTCTTAGGCGGCGTGCAGAGTTCGGGCTGGAGGACAAACGACTAACCAATACTGACTATAGCCATACATCTTCTCGCTCTCGGCTCCTTTTATTCCTCAGTTCTTCAAGGACCAGCTTGACCAAGTCGCTCCTTACTGGGATTACGTTGTTGGCAACGAAACCGAGGCCGCAGCATACGCCGACTCCCACGACTTGAACAGCCACGACATCCCAACCATCGCCAAGGCGCTCGCCAACTTGCCAAAGGAGAACAAGCAGCGCAAGCGCATTGCAATCATCACACAGGGAACCGACCCAACCATCATTGCCGTGCAGGGTGAGGACGAGGTCAAGACGTTTCCTGTGCACCAGATCCAGAAGAGCGAGATCGTCGACACCAACGGCGCTGGTGACATGTTCGCTGGTGGTTTCGTCGCCGGTATTGTGAAGAACGCCAGCCTCGAGACTTGTGTCGACATGGGCCAGTGGCTCGCAGCGTTGAGCTTGCGCGAGTTAGGACCGTCGTAAGTGACCCGAGAGGTTCAGGCCAAATTTGTTGTTTACTGACTTCATGCGCAGTGTCCCATTCCCGAAGAAGACCTACTCTCCTGCTTAAGCGGTGCTAGCTTCACAGCATGTCGAGGCTCCCGGTGGACGCCCGACGTTTCAACAACTTTCAACACTTTGTTTGTACGGCGTGGGCATTAAAATGACATGAGATACCCAAACTTCGCATCCTCCACGATGTGAAGTGCATGACGCATGGAGAAATAAATAGACGACGCACTTTGGACGTTCCCAGAACAGAAACGAATTTGACGACGAAATCTTCTTCGTGATTGACAGCACTCTATGTTACCACAATCGCCGAAGGACAGATCCGGTATTCGATCGTCGAAGAATAGAACAAGCCATGGCTTTGAGTACATGGCTTCAAGTACAGATATGGTGTCGCGCAAGGGAAAGAGGACGACTTCATGTTCTAATGATGTGATCTCGCCCGCCGGCATCAACAAGGAATCTCCTTGCACGCGTTCCATGCAACAAGTATAGCGCTTCTAACGAGCGAACATGTTGGTGCGGTGTCTCGGTGTTTCTCATCGCGCCTGCTTCGGCAGTGGTGAGTTCGGGTGTGCGAGGGTGGAAAGGGTTGATGGGATCGGCGGGGATCCAGTCGGTTGAATTAATGATATCCCAGTGATTATAGTATAAGGCTGATGTGATATAGGGCTGCGATCGGACTGATCCGAAAACGGTTGATCGATGAGGCGGATCACCTTGGCTGAAACGCTCCTCCTCAGATCTCTCACGTGAAACTTGAGCGGTGAGTGTAAATTTTGTTGTGAGAAATCAAGGCAGCCTTCTGAGGTTTGAGCAGGATATAGTGCCATTTGTGAGGCACACGCCCGGAGGACGGAACGTCGGCAGATGTTCTCCAAGATAGCATCAGGGAACTGGGAAGTAAGGAATGCCCCTCAAAACCCATCGTAAGCCTGATGTGAATTCCCTGTTCGCTGGAGTCTGGACTTTTCATTCAGCAACTCATCAAGTGGACGACATTTCGCTTGTGTTTCATGTCTCGCGGTCACACTCACTCTCTCGGTGTACTAGTACCCCATGGTGGTCTCGATGCTGTCGTATGACCGAACTGCAAGTTCCACTTTGGGCGAGGAGCCAGCCGCGATCGCTGGGGACGATGGCGCTAGGCCAGGATGAATAAAAATACGACATACCTACGTCTCTACCTTCCCAAAACCTGACCGTGTTGCGCTCTCTCTCTACGGTTGTATGTCGGTCGCCAGATATCTATGGCATTTGAGAGGATGTGGCCCATGTGGGAGAAAACAAGGTTTCTTAGCCTTGGAGTCCGGGTGCACCTCATTCGGCACCGCATCAAGGTTCGTGCTAAAGGTTATTAAATTCGTCTTGACCTGTCTGCACCGCCTCCGGCAGGTGAATCTGATACAAGCTAGTGTCCAATGGTGCGGAAACCTGTGCATATGCAAGGTCGAGAGGAGGAACCTCGCACTCTCGCTCTCCAGTCTCACATCGGCCGGCGCCCAGGAGAGGCACCGCACTGGACGGACCCGGGCCACCGTGCGTGAGCCCGACCCCACGCCCAGGATGACCGAAAAAGCATGCTGCCCGACGGAAAGTGATGACGGACGAGATGCTGGCATCTCTCCATCGCAATCCTCCGCCAAAGCCGACGATACGGACGATGGCGCTGCGGTGCGACCAGTCAGATGGTTCGCAGCCGGGATCATAGCTCAAGGCACACGCAATGCTCATGCAGGTACAGGGCCGCGACATGCCGCTTCGAACTTTCTGCGCCAAAGATCTCTCCTCGTCAAAGTCATGCAGCGTGTTCACTGGGCTGTTAGAGTAAGTGTCATGCGCCGCCATCCGCTCGCCGTTGAAGTTTGAAGATGGTTTGATTGGTTTCTGGCTGGGAGCCTTGTCGATCCGGCAATCCTCGTCGTCGACAACGATGCGAATGCCTTGGTCTTATCGGGCATGGGAAGACAGAGGTGACCGGGCGTCTCTCACATCTCTCACAACTGCGTCGAGAAACGGGCGGAGAAAGCAAACAAGTCCGTCAAATGCCGGCGCAGACAACACCAGACAATGGCCGGGCCATTGACATGCGGTCAGTATCATCCAGCGGCCGCAACGCCGCATAGCGCGCCCTGGTCACTGCTCGAACACTTCATTCGGCCAATCACGGAATGACCAGGAGGGTGGTCTCTTTAGCTTGCGCCTCTCTTGCGTGATGATCCCTGACACTTGACCGATGCTGCTGTCGAGCTGCCACAAACGGCGGCGATGCTTAGCACACCTGGCAGTATTGCATTTGCGGCGCGAGGCGCCGTGGAGAAAGAGTCTCGCGCGATTCGGCTGCATCACCATGGTATGCAATGCACCCACGATAGCCGCAGCGTATCGTGCGCGCCCTCGAGTCTGGTTCACGGCGCCATTCGGTGTAACATTGAGTAAGTGATTGGTGGGTTTCTGACTTCCCCTTCAATACATCTGTTCCCAATATCCCTCGAGAGCGCAAGCGATGGACCGACCCTACCACACCCTGCGCTGAAGTTCTGGCCCCGTCCGTCGACCGCCGTGCTCGGACGCTCTCCGCCACTTTCCGCATCCTATCCTATCCTCCCTCGAGCCTCACTTTCATGATCATCACGGAACCTGTGACAGCCCCGCCTCACCGTGCCCGTTCTAATCTGGCAGGCTCTCGCTCTGGCCTCCGCGCGCAGTTTCATGCCTGGCATCTTTGCTAATCCTATCTCACCGTCATCTCCTGGTCCTCGCCCGGGCCATTTCTGCACGTCTTGCCAGGTCGCTTCCCTGTCCCAGATCAACGACTCGACCGACCTCACCGACAACCCCGCGCACCACTCTGCCGACGTCACGCCTGCTAGCTACGCACTGCCCTTCCTTTTGAACGTGCCAATCTCATCACGGTTTCGGCTGTCATTCGTTTCGCCGCTCCTTCAATACCACCGCATCCTCGACCGCTTGCTCCACATTGCTCAAACTTGGCCATCAAACGACACAACCAGCCCTCGATCAACAATCTCCGCATTTGCTTTGGAGGCATCGTCCGATTCAACAAGACATCTGCTCGGCACCCGATACACCGCACACACCATTCGCCTGCTGCCCCTACCGTGTGTGCCTGATCGACGACCAGGTATACTGCGTTGAAAGTGTTGCTTAAATCGACCAACCTATAATACGACCAACTTGGTTCTTCCCAGCAAAAAGCATCCGGCCAACTTCATTCACTGCGCAGGAGCCTCTTGCGACCAAGTTTTAACGTCTCCTTCACCATCCATTTGCCAAACCTGGACCACCCAATCTTGTCTCATCCGCTTCCCGCGAACGATTTATCGCTGTCGTCACGCGGTGAATCGTCATTTCTCTCGACCTGCACAAAACAAGCCCGGCACCCGCCTCTTCCCTTTCCGACAGAAAAACTGGCGTCCGTCTATGCATCACCGCCTTTCTCACCCTCGGGGCTGCGGAAAGGGTTCGACCTGGATCACGGGCCGGACGCGCTGAGCCCTGTGATGGAATACAATGATTCGTCACGACGACAGTACGCGCAGAATCCGTATGGCGCACAGCAACAACACCAGCCGGCCCAAGCCGGCGCATCGACTCCAAGCCAGTACGGCCCTTCGAGCTCTGTAGAGCGCTTTCGGCAATCGACATACGCGCAACAGACGCCGACCACACTACCGTCATCGGGAAGAGCTAGTAGCGATTCGCAGGCGTTCGGCTTTGCGCCAGGCACTTCGCAGTATGGCGCGGCCGGCTCGGGATCTGCGCCTTCGATGCCCTATGCAAACGATCTGCATGCTCCAGACGTGCCGCGACAGCAGGAGACATCGCAGTACCAGCCATATGGGAGCGCAAACGTTTTGTGGCCATCAGTCCAACAGGCCGCACAATCGCCGTACGATCAAGTATCACGGTACTCCCAACGCTCCGGCACGGGGTCTGAGACACTCGCATCCCAATATGGAGTTCCACAGACCCAATACTATCTCCCGAGCCACAGTGTCCCTGGAAGCACAGCAACCGAACTGACGGCGCCGCACCTGCCGTCGCAATATCAATCGTCAGGATATCCTTCCGCGGGTTCTTCAGCCTCTCAACCTTACGGTAGCACCATGATGGATCCCACACAATCAACCTACTCGACCTACACCCACTACACAGCCACATCGACACAATCCGCCGATCAGGCGTGGAGTAACTATCAAGCGCAAATACGCTCCATCTTCACGCAAGTGCGGGAAGGGTCACTGCATGAAGTTGGAAGCCTTCTATTTGACGTCTCGCATTACCTGATTGGAAATGCGGAGGCTCTAGGTGAGCATTAAGACAACCGACTGATTGCTGAACTTTACTGACTATGAAACAGGCCTCACAAAAGACGACGACACGGTGCACGACGAGCGTGTGCGTCTATGGGACGAGTTCAACCGAGCTTGGCTGGCATCGCTGCAGATGCAGTACGACATGACTCAAGAAATGATGCGCACGCATCAAACTCTGGTCGAGCCGCGTTCCATCATGAGTGCCCAGGTCTTGGAACATCTCTCAAGAGAACTCGTCAGACTTTGCGACAGCGTCGAGAACAAAGGCCTGGTGGACTATCAGATGGGCGTTGCGGAAGAGGAGATCATGGACCGTACGTTGCCGACTACACCTCCCGCCGATCGTTCGATCACTGACATGAAGTCACAGTACTCCTAAGCTGCCTCAACCTACTGGAACCTGACACTGAGATGACCGATGAGTCGCCTCCGCCCGCGGCATCCAGAGCTCGATAGATTGGCTTACACGATTTCGGTGGCAACGACTGGATCAAAGCTACCAATACCCTACGATGGTCGGGAATTTTGTTTTTTTTCGCGCACGATACCACCGGTTCAACCTTGGGCGGCACTGTTTTAAAATTTTGGCACGACGAGATGAGAAGTAATACAAAACAGCATACGTTTCTTGTTTCAATTGTACGCTGCACACGAGGAGACGAGGAGCAAAGTGCACGAGGAGCCAAGGTTCAATGATACGGGTGAAGCAGACAGACGATGAGGAGTGGTGGATGTATCGCCTCCTCGTTTCTGATCCTACACATATCCGCAGGCGAGAAGATGCGTTGGATTAGGATTGAGGGTGGCATTCTCTTTTTTTGTTTCGGTGCGAATGGCGTCAGGCTACGCCGTAGTGGAAGTCATTCATAATACCCTATCACTGCGTTACTTTTTCCATTCACCGCCGGCGGTGCCGGTGCTACAAATCCTTGCAGCTTTCCCTCTTCCTCCTCGTCCATGCTTTCACCGGTGTTATCTTCTGCAAGTCGCCCGATTAACTCACTTCCTGTAGCATCCCAGCACGCGGCGGGCAAGGTCAGGCAGGCGAGCAGCTCTGGAGAAGAACAGTGAACAACGGCGGTGCTTTCGGCGTAAGCGATGCAGATCATGCCGTCTGCTCGACAAGGATTGGAAGCGTGTGCTGCATTGCAATGACACATTTGTCACCGCCACGTTGTATTTGTCACAGACAGTGCCGAGCAGGGAAGCCTTGGGTTGATAAGGAAATATCGGGCTGAAGAAAGTGACAGAGCAGAAATGGCGAAATGAACCATGTGCGGATTGCTTGCATGGGCATCCGCTGCACGCGGCGGGGCGCACGCGTTCTCAATCCACTTTCGACGAGGCTGGGTACGGGAACGAGAGACCTCAGACCATGTGATCTGCATGCGATGTAGGCAATTGGGAAAGACCATGTCCTGGCTTGGTCAAGGATGTCATATGGGCTGACGAGACCATGTCGACATCATCTTCTCCCAATTAAAAAAAGAAACATCGAACAAATGCTTGATTGGATACCATTGCCTGTGAGATCATGGAGTCCAGGTCCAGACCTTCATCGGCTGGCCAGGCAAGCTGTAGCTCCCATGCGTATCGGGTCTCCAAATGATGCGGCATAGCCTTGTGACTATTGAAGCTTCTGTGGTTTTTGTGGGGTGGCTCGCAGTGATAGACGAAGCAATATCCGAGAGCTCCGGATCTCTGAAGTCGTGGAGATCGGTCTTCGCACTCGGTCCAGTACCTCGCTTGTCTGGACTTCGGTCATGTTGACTGAGGCAGCTGGTAGCTGAGAAGGAGACGTCTGGGCAGGAGGTTATGGAGGCGGCGGCCCAGATATTGGAGGCTGTCAGGAGAACGGCTGCTTTGCTGTACCTCCTCCTCCTGAACCGCTGGAATCGCAGACCAGCAGTCGTGTCATTTCGGCTGGTCCTGACATGCCATGGAGACGCCCACGCAGTGTGCTGCACGAGTAGAGATGTACTGCCTGCTTCTTCGTCAATGTCCTCCCGGTGTCGTCAAAAGCAGTGTGTTGGCGATGCGATTCACTTTTCCAGGGGCATGGAAAGCGCCGCCCTGGCCTGCAGTGATGGCGACGTACGAAGCGCCTGCCATGCTGGCGGAATGTGGCGAAGGGGCGTCAAAGTTGTGCCGGAGCAACTCGAGCAGCTTGGATGCCTTGCTTGACGTGCAGAGCAGGGTATAAGTTTCCCCAGTCGACGAGAGAAAGAGCTCTGATGCATATCGGCTGATCTGAGCTTGTGATGATCGGTGTCTGCGGAATTCCTCCTCTTTGACTGGCCCCTGGCGTTTTTACCAGCACCACATAAGGTCTTGCTGTACGTTCCTACACTCTTCGGTTCGTTTGATTGCCCTCATCACCTTCTGCTCCTCATCAAGCCAACAAACTACTGCGATTCTGCGCGATCCAACACAGAAGCACCTCTTCTGCAAGATGCGATTCCACACCTCGCCGCATCCTTGGTGCTGCTAGCCCCGATGCGCTCGATACGCCGGCAGGACCGAGCATGAGCATGGCGCAACGGCTGGTTGTGACAAAGCCCTCGACAAACAAGCCCATGCCAATTGCGTCGTCATCAATCTCGAGCAGGGTGGTTGCAACTGGCTGGGTATGACGTTGTTCAGCATCTCCTTTGAGAGTCTCGCGGGTTCTCATCTAGCTTGCGCGAGCACATCGTTGGGGGTGTCGTCGCTGCATGCGGTGCAATGATCGGCGCACCGAAGATGGAGCCCCTGGCCATCGTCGCGTGGATGGGAGCGGCGGGGACCTAGAGACTCGAGTGCTTCAATTGCAATCTGGATCCATGATCGTTGTCTCATCCGATTGTCGAATTGAGAACATCACCGATGGTTCGTCAATTAAGCGGCGCTTGGAATTCCGACTTGATGGATGCTATCTGCAAGTCATTGCCGGGCCAGGGAACCATGAATCAAAGCGCTGTTGTTCGGGGTATCGGTCGTCTTCCTCTTCGTCCAAAGAGTATTAGGTAAACCATCGTAAGCCGTTCAGCCGGTCCACCTCTGACAGTCCCATTCCACATACACCTGACTTTTTCCTGTCCAAGTCATCAAGCATCTGCTTCGTGCGTGGCGGCGTTCGCCATGTGTGCACTTCGCTACCCCAAGATCTTGCTCAGATGCCGTCTCTTCGCCTCCTTCTCTTTGATCTGCCGCCGCAACTCATCCTCCCTCCTCAAATCCTCCGACGTCCGTCTCGCTTCGTTGTCCGTTCCACTGCCTTCTTCATCTGACTCAATAGCAACCACCCCTCCGCTCGCCGTTCGACTGAGTCTTCTCTGCGTCTCTTCCTGCAACTCCTTGTACTTCCTATCGATGTTGACCTGCTTCATCCGCTTTCTTTCTTTGCGATCTTCCACCTTCTCTTTGATCATCACTCCGGCCCAGACTAGGACGAAGGCCATGATGGCGTTCCACTCGTCGTGGAAGCAAGTGGATGGAGATGCGTTTGGCGGTTTCAGATGGCTTCGAAATGACGTGCGTCGCAATGTCGAAGAGGTCTATCCCAAAAGTGATGCGCGGCCGAGAAGACGTGGCGATAGTAAATCTACATGTCGACATTCATAACAAAGACGATGCCACCCGCCATGTGGAATGACGTCCACTAGTGCGTTTGTTAGTGCAGCCCATTAAGCGAACACGCTCCGGATAAACTGCAACTCCACCTAGCCGGGTCTTCTGGTATGCATGTCGGAGATTCCTTGGTCGATGATTGCTTGATAAGATTCCCTTCGATCGCTGACCCCGTCGCGTCTCCCTACCCGAGACCGAGATACACGGTATACAACCCCATCGTTCCACATCTCCCCACAGCCTCGCCTAAACTCCCAAATCGGGGCAATGCAGCCACACGATCGTAGCGCAACATCAGAACCAAAGATCGCTGGCGATAATAGCACGCGAGGACGAGATCCAACGGCTCTACATGAGACCGTTGCAACTATCCGTCATCATGCGGAGGTGAAGATCAGTGACGACTGGACGTTGCTGGTCATTGCTGCTGGTACCCGCAACTAACTATTCATACAAGTGAAGCCGTTAGCACAAGCCAAGAACAGCATGCTGGACAAGAGATCGCGATTCAGAAAAACAGACAGAGTTCAAAACAAGTATGCAAAAATCGCTAATCCAGGAGAAAACTTTCTGTCGCACCACGCATCCATGAGTTTGAGCACAAAGCAAAAGGTAAGAGAGAGACCGCCGTACGTTCATTCCGCCTCCGCCCCTACCAACGTGAGGCCCAATCAAACACGAAAGCCAACGCTGTCCATCCACTTATCGGTCTCCTGAATTATCCTCGCCATGTCGATCAGGATCGATCAATATGATCCCGCCGTCTCGCTGCTTCTTTGGCGTCCCGAGGAAATCTGGACCGCTTCCTCCCAATCTCTTCCTCCGCAAATGTCGCTCTTGTAGTCAAATGATCGTTCCAGCAGGAAAATATGAGCGGCGGACACTGGGCTGTAAACATCGCCTGATCCTCCTGGAACTGACTGACTCGATGAAGTAGTCTTACAAGCACCACACCTCTGATCTCTCTCACCACACCTCACTCTTTCATTGCCCAGCAAGGGCCCGCGGGAAATACAGAACGCCCACGCCGATGATTGCAATTATTTTGATGAAAATCTCCTGCTGTCTGCCTCCTAGGCAGGCCAAGAGAAGAACCGCTCGCGTCCGTGGGACAATCGGCAGGTGGCGCGTGTGTGATGCTAGTGGTCGTGCTTTTCGTCTATCCGTGTGTACGGTCATCGTCTCATTCGTTTCTCGCCGCGGATGTCTAGAATATTGGCATGGAGTGACCAATCGTGTCATTAAAAGAAATGTGTGTGAGGTTTGCTCATTTCGTGCACTTCCATCTCCTAAGGGTTCGTCAGCATGCGCTCAAGGTCGAGAGGATCAAAAAAATTCATACCATCTTGAAAGTGTTGAGCTCCTCCTTGATCTGCTGAGCAAGCATAGGTGTCAGGCGGTTGCATGTGGCAATCTCACCACGACGGTCGTACTCGCTAGCGGACCAAGCATCGTGGAATTGGATACGCGGGCTGAAGGAGATGTTTCGAGCCGTGCCATTGGGTGTGACAGGCATGCTCCTGGTGACTGGCGCGGCGAGACGCGCAGAGAAGTAATCACTCTTGACATTCTTCATCGAGCCAGCGCGGCTTTCAACGTCCTTCGGTGTGCTGGGTTGGCTCGAGGCTGGGCTGTCGGTAGGTCCGTCATGCGGCCTGATGACAGGGGAGCCATTCGGCGAGTTGGTGCCGGTTCGCTTGAGAATACCCTTTTTGACAGCGGCAAGGACTTCGGCACGATCCCTATCACTGCCGACAATGCTGCGGCGAGAATTGGTTGATCCTTCGGCGGAGCGGCGTTGCGTGCTGATGCCATTGGCAGCATCGATAGAGTTGCGCTCCAGCTTGGGGAAGCCAGTGATTCCATGCTTGTCTGACGGGTGCTCGTTGACGTTGACCTTCTGCCTTTCGGCTTCTACGGTCACCATCGATACCTGCGCCACGCTTGGCTGCACAATGGCACCCACAGGAGCCTGATAAGGCCCATCGGCAGCAGGCACGCCGATAACAGACTTTGGTCGGAAGAGTCCCTTGATGCTTCTAGCACTCTTCTTCGCTCCTCGACCCATCTTGCGCAGCATCATGGATGCTGATGAAGCGGTCGAAGATATGGAAAGGTTGTCCGTCGATCCAGTAAAGCCGCCTTGACCTGAATAGATGCCTGCACCGATTCCAGCTTCTTCCTGCCGCCTCGCAATCTCTTGTTGCTCAGCGTCCAACTCATCGTCGATGTTCTGCTGCTGCTGCACTCTTGCCGTCTGCGCTTGAACAGCGGCAACATTGCTGTTGTTCTCTGCGGCTCCTCTTCGCAACTCCTGCGCGCTTCCGAAAGAAAAAGCGCGACGTAGACGAGACTTCATGCCTTTGTTAAGATCATTGTTGGACACAGCAGCAAGTTGCTGCGCAGCGGGAGAGGCGGCGGGTACTGCTGCTTGTGCTGCTGCCGCATACGTTTTGGGCCTAGCAGGCATGGGTGTTGCGAGTGGCGCTGGAGCTGGCGAGCTCGTGTCTACATTCTCCTTGGAAAGTGGTGATGGTGCCCTGCCGCGGGCCGTAGTTTCTGAGGTATTGCGAGCCGGACCATTGGATTTGGGCTCCGGTGGTCGAAGGCCAGTCTGTACAGGCTTGGAGGCCTCCTGCTGTGTGACTGAGCCATTTCGGCGGTGTGAACGCGAGCTCTCATCACTCCCACTGCGCTGATGGGAAGAAACCGGGCGGATGGTCCCGGTTGTTGATGTAGAGCTGGAACCGTGGCCAGAGGAAGGACGCTGGGCACCCGTGGCGGATTGTGTATCCAAGTTAGAGACATTGAGACTGCGGCGTCGATATCTCTTCGCGGCTGTGGATTTTGTCGATGCCATGTCTTCGGTGCTCTCGGTACGAGTCACGGTTGGCATCTTTTGCACGGCGTTGCCTGACTCGGGCACCAATGGGGTGGCGACTGCCTGTTGTGTTGTCTTTGGCGTTGCCTGCATAGACTCGGCCCGTTTCTGAGCCGGGCGGCGGTACCGATCAGGAGATGCCTTTGCTTGTGTGTCGAATGTGCCGAGTGTAAGGTCTGGCATATTCGAAGAGATATTGATCAAAGACCCATTCCGCGAGCCCATGACCGAGTCGTCTTTCACTGACGGCTGTGTAGACACGTCTGAAGAAGTTGTAGACGATGCTGAAGCAGATTGCGTGCTGTGCGCGTGCTTGTGGTGAACTCCGAGAGTTGTCGATGGTGTCGAGGTAGTCCGAGCATCTTTCCGCACATTCGGCGTCGATTGAAACGCGTATGGCTGCACAGGGGCGGCAGAAGTCCCCCGATATGAGTTGTTTTGTCCATTGTACATGCTGTTCGAGGACTGCACCAAGCGTGGCGCCTGCGAGTATTGTTGGGATGAGCCCTGGAAGGCGTCGGAGGATGATGGTCGGGTCTGGAGCATCGTAATCGTGCTGGAGGTTGTCATAGGCAGTGGCAGTACCTCAGCCATCGGGTATCGATGAAGGTAAAGCGGTGCGGTCGGTGGATTCGTGGATGAGATGGGCGCGGGAGTGTGCGGCGGTGCGGGAGGTAATTATGTCTGAGCCGGCCAGCAGTCAGTACGAATGGTCGAATTGTCGATGAAACGGTGCTGCCGTCAATGACAACGTGATGATGAGAGCGGTTGGCGTGTAAAGGAGTGTGTTGTTGTGGTAGTGAACAGATAGAAGGCGTATGAAGGCCCCTGTTACAGCGGTGGACTGGAAATTTGGGTCTCGGATTGCATGGAAGTGCGGGTTAAGACATGGCGCAGGACTGCGCGGCGGTGAGGTGGACAGCGTGCGCAGACGTGTCTGGAAGACGTCGTGCTGTGGGTGAGGGTGATGCAGAGCAGTAGCGATAAGTGAACGTACCTGAAAGGAGTTGTCTGGTCTCGGAAAAAGAGCAAGGAGCGTCCCAGAGGGACGATGTGCGAGGTCACAGCGACATCGGTGAGTGCAGAAATCAGCCAGATGCTGAAGAGCCTGCAGGAGCGATACAGCAACTGAGCAGGCGATGGGATGTCGGTCTCGCGGTCGTCGGTGTGGTGGTGGTGGTGGTGGTGGTGGTGGTGGTGGAGGTGGAGGGATGAGACTGAGAGATTGGAGGCACTTGGGCTTGCCGGGCTAAAGGGGCGAGTTCGGTGCTCGCAGGGCGGAATGTTACAGCAAATCAGCGGGGAATAGAGTGCCCAAAAGGATTCAATCAAAGGCGTATTCAAGAAGGCAGCGGGCAGCGCAGAGAGTATTCACACAATAATGGCACGCTGAATGTCCAAGATGGTGCTGAGAGACGGAACGAGACTGAGATGCGGAGGTTCTCGCACGTCTCTGTGTCCTCCTCCCTCATCAGCCAAAGAGGCATGGTGCCGATCATACGCTAGAACTAGTGCAAGGCGGTGGGCCTTTTGCCGTCTCGCGTCCTCCAACAACACATTTGCTGCGAATCAACACGATTATTGTCGCTGATCTTGACCCCTTCTCATGTTGAATCACTCCTTCCCTCTATGAGCGTACTGTATCTGTCCCTGGTCATCACAATGTCGAGCAGGAGAATAACAACAGCCTCGGATCTCTTCCAGCCCTGTCCGTCTCCTCATCACTCGCGCACAAGATGGAATAGCATACTCCACACTCAAACTCTAATTGTGGCCAATAGGATTAAAATACATACTGGGACGTCCCTAAATACGAGCGGTCGAGCCAGCGACTCCGCAGAGTTACGTTACCCAACATGATGACCTCTCCGTCAACACGATCACGTTGTTCTCGTCCAGCTCCGCGACGACAAAAGGGCGGGAAGTTGAACAGAGGACGGACCAAGTATCGATTTACCGCGGAGTCAAGGTTTGACCGGAAAGACGCCAAAGCATTGGCAACAAAAGTCACCCTGGACTTTGACCACGCGTGCCTGTCATCACCATGGAAGCTTCGTCTTGTGACTCTGGAGATCTGAACTTCGCCATCCAAGCGAAAGTTCTTCCGGAAGCAGTATGTACAAGAACGTTATACTGTATGACTGGAAGGGAAACGCTCGCTCAAGCTCGAGACGTCCGTTGACCGTTGAACCATTGCAGCAGCACGCGAATTGCATCATCGTCGTCGTTGTCGTCGTGTCTGTCCTCCTGATGAGAGTCGTGACCATCCGTCATCGCCTGCTTCTTCTTCGCTCTGGTCGTTCTCATGAGGGATAGCACGACAGGCATTCTATTACCTCAGTGCAGGAGGAAGCGACGCCTATGCCAAAGAAAACGAGAATGTACAACGCAAGGTACGGTCTGACGAGCACATCGGTGTATCTCGATCTGACTTGCATTGATGCCGCGCGTTGTTGCTCCTCTCCGGGAAAAGTCTACCTTATCGGCAGCCATTATTATTGCCCGCATCTGCCCATTACCATAGTTCTACCAGGCACACCTTCGTGGACTCAGCATTTTCCTTGAAGACCAAAAGTACTTGGGTACAAGCCATGCTCCCCACATTGTTCTCCACCACCGATTGGCGATGGCTCCTGAAGTCTGCCGCTCTCAACGAATCTTCCGCAAAACTAATGCACATCCTACTACATAGCAAACGATCTCTGGTTTTGGTGTCGGGGCTGCTGACAGGCGCGTCAGCTTGAAACGTTCCCGACATCACCGATTCACCGTACATCTCTTCAAGCGTGAAACAAGGACACGGCTCTTAGCGGAATCTCGTACTGCGCCGTGGTTTCACGCTGAGAGTCCTCACCTGGCATTGTCGTCATGCAAGATTCCACGACAAAAGACGGGGTTATGAACAACTCGCCTGGATAGTTTGCCAATTGCAACAATTTTTCCATCTCCTCCCGAGATGCTCCACAAACGCCAAAATGCAGGGACATGAGCTCCACAAAGACCATGGGTGTCCTCAGACGAAAATCGCACTGGTCTTCCGCTTGCCTTCAATCGCCAACGCCGCTCCTCGACCGCGTCTCGCAGTCCTCCGGTCTATGCATGCAACACCCGTCTACGACTGCAACAGAGCAATTCCTGCCAGTCCTCGACCTCCTCTTAGAGCCGCAGATTCACAGATTGCGCCATCTAAAGCTAGCGTCCTCCACCAGAGCTATACTACTCCCGCTACTGCACGCTCACAGCTTCGTCAACCGCCTTACTAGATATCGTTTTAGCGGCGTCGGCATTACGGTACGACACCCACTACATCTTGCTCTTCAGGCCGATCAGCGCTCGTTGCCATGTCCTATCGTTGCCTGCATTCGAGAGATCCTGATCCACAGAACTCTTGCATACCCTCCACGCCTTCCCCGCGGCTGCCTGCATAATCTACAAGCCTTACTCCCCTCCTCCCATTTGCATGCCGCCCCGCTGTGAGCATTGGCTTCACACGCTCCCATTCTGCACTTTACTACACGTCCGCAATGCCTGTTCCTGTCGGTGCCCACTGCTCCACACGGCGAGGCCGAGATCGTGCAGGTGACAAGACTCGAGTAGACCCACCACTCTACGCGAAGTGCACCACTCCAAGCTGGGACGCTCGAAAGATGGAAGGCTCACAAAGTAGATTGCCCTCCGCCTCGTAGCAAACAATTGCTACCACAGTATCCAGACTGCGATACGTCATGTTCAGAAAGATCCCGCCGTCGCACAGCATCGCACGTAACACAGCATTCTCTCGCTCCAGTGCTGCCGTACCACCACGCTCGTGTCGGCCACGCGTGGCAAAGTCGGGTACATGCACATCCTGCCCGTCCACGGAGAATAATCCGAAGATGTTGTCTCCCGCGTCCAGCTTGCAGCTGAGAATTAGGGAGGCGATCGAGTGTTGTCTTCGAGTATCTATGTCGTAACATGTTGAATATGTCGGTCAGCTTTCCGTGGTGTGGCTGACTTGCAGACACGATAATGTTCGATGGCACCACTTGGTGGGTTGGAATACCTGGAAGAAGGCATTGCGACGCTTCTGTGAGTTTCGACGAGATGTGGGTCGTGGTTACACCGGCTACCGACTTGTCCAGCTACAGCGGGTTGCAACGCGCAGCGGAAATGTAACAGGTTAGTTGGCAGGACAATTTCTAGAGCTGCAGGTGAGTTAGCAGAAGGTTCCAATAGGGTGTGCATGTACTCGGCAAAACATGTTCTTGCTAAGCTAGTGGGATGTGATCGGCCAAGTCATGGACTCAGTCTACCAAGAGGTCCCAGCAAACACTTTCGGTGGTTATTTGCGACCCCTTTGAGCCCATTCGCTTCTCCTTTATACAAAACTCCCGTGCGAGCTTCGATTACAGCCTCGCTTGAACACTGATTGCCAGGGCGACAGCACTCTGGAGGGAGTCGACATCGCTGTCCTTCAAGCCGATGAGCTTGTTGTCTCGTTCTTCATAAAGGGTGCCACCCTTCATAAAGCGAAGAATAGTAGTCAGCAACTGTTCTAGACGTCTATGGCGATGGGATCTCACCTCTGTCCATATCCTCCGCAAAGTCAATGGACCGCCAGTCTCCTGCTCGAGCTCCTTCAATCGATCGAGACTCGTGTAACCAATCTCCCATTTCTCGCCTGTCTGCTTCTGGAATTCCGCGACCAACTCATGCGGAGTTGTGGTAAACGAATTGACATGTATTGCTTCATTCCTGGAAGCCTCCGGGTGGAGTAGAGCGGCGACGACCATTTTACCAACATCTCTCATGGTAGAAAGCGAGATCTTGCCATTCCCGTCGCCGAGAAGGATCGCTCGTTTACGTTTCACATCAAATGATCCTTCTTCTTCTTTCTCTGGGCTCTTCGCAGAGAGATACAAGCCGCCATCTGCATCTCCATATGGGCCGGTCACAACGTACGTATACTCCAGATTCTGAATGGTCTTGAGAAGTGCTCGGACTTTGAGCTTGAGTTGATGTGGCTTCTCGTTGGCTGACGAGGGCCAGTACTCGATATCAGTCCCGTATTCAGACGGAAAGAATCGCTTAACGTCCGGATGCTTGTCCGCGAGTTGGATCAGTAGAAGCTGTTTGTCGATTACTGGCCTTCCAACGCAGGAGACCACCGTGTCGATACCTTTGTAGGCATTGTTGACGTCGGACTGGGAAGTGATGTCGCCCTGAATTATCTCTGCGCCTTGGCTTCTGAGCCGTGCTATCTCGTCCGATTTTATCTGCACGGTGTTTGGAGATGTGAATACAGTGACTTTCGACCAGCGGGTCTTGTTGTCCAGGATGGCTCGTGTGATGTGAGTGCCTATGAGGCCAGTCGCTCCGAAGATGAGGATGCTCTGTGTTTCAGACATTGAGTGTGAGGCCCAGCAGATCATTCGTCTGCCAATAGTACAATGTCGTAGTTAGTTCAGGGGGAAGAGGAGGGGAGTTGGTCAATTCACAGTAGCAGAAGTCCAGTAGCCGAACTAGCCGGACTAGCCGGACCAGCCGGTTTACCCTAGCCGGCTGGACCTGCCTCTAAAGACACCTTCACCCCAGCCCATCAACCTTGCCAATATCGCGATGGAGCTGACCTTCGTGAATCAGTACAATGGCAACCCAGCGAAGCGCAAGCGTCTAGCGAAGGCGTGCGAGTCTTGTAGGTCCAGGAAGGTAAGGCAACAACGGACTTTCACGAACCCACGACTCACAGTTTTTGATCTGCAGAAACGATGCCCACATTTCGATGATCCGAAAGATCAAGATGTCACGGAGAGACGCAGTTCGAGTCCGCCAAATGGAGAGGCCAACGCTGGCAGTACTACCTCAGCGCGAGATCGAGCAGAATCCAGCCAGCGTGTCTTGTACGCAACCCCCAATCTCGCAGGCGTAGAGTCGTGACGGAGGCGTGGTCCTCGATCGTATTGCCAATATATGAGCTGACGTCCATGCAGCATTCCTGACATGCACCCAGGATCAGCTTTGCTTCATTCATCGCAGCCTCGAACACCAGGGGAAGGTAGACAGCCAGCCGATGTGGGCATATGGGTTGAAAAGAGCGAATGGGATGCCTTTGTTCGGCAGAAGAACGACTCGACCAACGCAACGAACGTCTCCACAGCTTCTCATAAGCCTCATAGCACGGCTATTCCGCCATTACTTGATTTGTACTTCAGAAAAGTCCACCCAGTCCTGCCCATCTTAGACGAGAGAGATTTCAGAGCTTCTTACGCAACAGGCGCTGCGAACGAGACTTTACTGCACGCCATCTGTCTTGCAGCAGCTAAAGATGCCGAAGCTGTACCGCACCTTCGCCTGGTCGATTCTCCCGGCACATTGGCCCCCCGCGAGTTCTGTAGCAGTTTGCACACAACTGTCACGGGAGCGTTGAAGTTTCCCGCCCGCTTCGAAAAGATCACCCTCATCCGAGCTTTGGCACTCGCATCTCTACATGCCGAAGGCCAAGATGGGGGCGAAGAGGCAACGCTGCATCTCGTTCAAGCGCTACACTACAGCCAGACTCTGGGCCTGCATCTTGGACAGCAGACAGGGCTGCCGTCTAGCGATGAGCGCTCATCCAAGGTACGTTGTGGGTACGCGTCCTGGTCGTAGACCTTGCTAAGTTAGTTCGCAGCTATTGTTCTGGTCCCTTTGGAGCCTCGACCGCCTCTACAGCTGCTGCTATGGCAGGCCCGTAACCATGTCTAACATCGACACCTCCATAACTGGCTATACAGCTGGTGAGAGCGGCTTTCCGGCGTTCGAAGTCTGGCTATACCTCTGCAAGACCCTCGACAAACTCATTGGCTTCTACCGACCACACCTGGCCATGTCTGTCGCCGGATGGGAAGAGGACTTCCCGAGTTTCGAGGACGCCATCAATGAGGGCCATGGCTGGGACATCCCACAAGACCAGATTGCGACGTTGCATCTTTTCTACCTACTTGTGGGCGTCCTAACGCACCGCTCTAGAGGAGTCCAGCACATTCAACGCTCGTCATCTTCGTATGTGCGGCAGAGCCTGTGTACTCTGGAGATCAAGCGACTCATGTCGTCCGACTTATTTTCACAACTTCTGCCGCTTCCACTTCTACCATATGCCATCTCATTGGCTTTGTCGGTGTCCTACCAGCACCTTCGACAGTCGCAGCTGGTTCACCAACAGCTCGATGCCCGCGAGGACTTCCGAGAGTGCTACCAGATCCTACACAAGCTTCAGAAGACCTGGTCGAGTGCAGACATAATTGCCTCTATCGCAAAAAAGGTTCTGAACGAGTTGAACAAGGCCACCGATCTTGCCGCTTTCCGCATCTCCAAATTGGCGCCGGCTGGGGCAGAAAGTCCAGGATTCTGTACGGCTTCGTTGGCAAGGCCAGATACGCTGATCGATGGCCGAACGACAGTGACCGCAACAGCTTCTGCAGATAGTGGGAGGGACGTACAAGTCGGACAAACTCCACCATATGATGGGCTTGCTCTGTTTGACGGTGTGGACTCCCTTTTCAGCACTTACCTCGACCCGAACTATCCGACTAATCTGGATGACTTCACTTTCATGGACGATGTCGATCCATTCGACTGGAACGCAGTACAGTCATGAAATGACCCGAATCGCCGCAGAGCTCGTCGTTGTCGATCCTCTCGACGGATCGAAAAAGATTCGTGTAACTCCATGATCTTGTTCACGCGTTCCCTCCATGGCTCCGCTCAAAGCGCAACATGCAACTGGGACTTCCGTGGCTTAGCTTGTACAGCCGGAAGCGGAAACAGAAGTAGTTGTTGTCGAAGATTTCGTCCCTCACAAACGAGTACAGCTTCGCACTCTGTCCTCGCTCGCTCTCGCGCAGACTGTACAGTCCGAGCCACTGGAGTCCAATCTATGCGGTGCAGTTTGAACGGGATCAAGGACGTACTGCGTGACTTGCACCCAGGTAGCTTGGAGCGTGCAGTCTGAGCAGAGAACGAAGACAGCAGGATCAGTGCGGTCGATGTCCATCACATACAGTCTCCACATGCTTGGCGTGGCATGTGAAACTCGCGAAAGCTGCACGGCATTTGGAATGACGTATCCGAAAGCACGACGGACAAGGATAGAAGTTGGAAGCGGGCCAAGCAAACCAGAATCTGTGCAACCATCTCCAGCCACATTCTGTGATTCTCATAAAAGAGATGTCAGGCAATCTGCTTCTCCTCGCGCCACACCGGCGTCAGCTCTCTCCTTGACGACTTCCAGCATCAGACTATCGCAAACATGGGTTCCGAAGCGGGCGAACGACCGCTACATGAGTAAGTGGCAGCTGAAGAATTGAGAGTTCAGAGGATCCGTGGACTGACTGCAGTTGACAGGCTCCTGTCGCAGGACATGGTTTCTATCTACGTCGGTAGCGACAACACTCGATGGGTCCTCCACGAGAAGCTCCTCTGCTATCGCTCGAAGTTTTTCCGCAGCATCTTTCGGCCCAAACCCAACGGCAAGAAAGAGCAGTACTACGGTCTTCCCGACGAAGACGATGAGCCGTTCAAGATGTTCGTCGGCTGGCTATACAGCGAGCGTATCCCAACGCCGCGGAGCGAAGACGATTTATCTCATCTGCTGGACCTTTACCTCATGGGTGAGAAGTGGGAGATCAAGAGATTAATTGTGGAAGCTCTGGATGCCGTGCGAACCTTTTACCTGGAGACGGACTCATGGCCGGCCTTGAGGAGAGTGCAGTACATCTACGCCAACACTGAGGCGGAGAGCCCTATGCGCCAGCTGCTGGTGTCTTGCGCTGCGAGGATGCTTGTCACAGGAGATGGGATCCCGGAGCACTGGCAGAAGGCTTTGAAGAGCAACGGCGAGTTGGCCGTGGATCTGATCTTGTGTGTGCAGAAGTGGAAGGTCCAGCCTGATGCCATCCCGGAGCCAAGGAAGGATAGCGTGGTGCCGATTGTGAACAATGCACAGGAGCAAGGATTGAAGGTGGATGAGGATGAGGATGATGAGGACAACAAGCTGGACTGGGGCGAGGGTTTGACGTATAGTCAGAACCAGAGCCAGGCTGGTGGAGATGAGTGATGGAGAGTTAGTCGTGGTGAGAACATGCGCCGTGGAGCCATGCGTTTGACTAGCTGTACTTGTTCACGGAACCTCAATGAAGGAAACATGTGCCTTCCGCGTACAGGCACAGATGACTGATGTGCACGCGTCCGAGTCAAGACAGTGAGTCTAGCGGGAAACATTCCGCGCAGCAACTAGTTCATTGGCATGTCATTTGAGATGGCATCGATCACTGAATTTGTCAGGGAGACGACTTGGGCCTGGCGAGAATCTGATGATCTCCGTGGACGGCTTTTTGCATTTCAGACTACGCTGGCTTGGTCTCGTCTTGAATCGCGAACTCCTCATTGAGCCCTGCGAGCTGTCGCTATCTCCATCACTTGTTCGTTGGACCCTGATCCGCACCTCAAGAGGTCAAGATTGAAGCACACTCCGTTTTGAAGCCGCGAACTAGATAGACGACTTCCTCTGCGCTTCCATGAGCACCTCACAGATCGTATCCTCGTCGAAGACTCCTCCGTTGTGAATGTTGCGCTGGTGCGCGCCCAACTTGGGCATGAAGCCGTGAAGAAGCTCGCACGTGGCCAGGAGCAGCTTGCGCAAAGCGGCTTCCGGGGTGGCGCCTGAGGCTCCTTCGATGGCGGGTGTGATTCCGATCATGATGGCGGCGTTGTACTCCGTGTGGCCGAAGATGACGACCTCAAGCTTGGTGGCGCCAGCGGTCTGCCTCTGAGCTGCGGAAGTGGTAGTCGTGTTCGAGTCGGTGAGGGTCGAGGCTGAGTTCATCGACGGCAATTGACCACCGTGGGTGTCCTGGGTTGGAGGAGCAGTGTCGAGCGGCTTGACCATGAGGCGGGCGTTCGCTGTCGCGTGTGTTAGTTGGGGCGTTCGTGAGACCGGCGCTACGACGAAGAACATACCAAGAATCTGCTCTCGCAGGCCGAGAAAGTCTGCTGACGACATGTTGTGAAGCCTGGGCTGTTTCGTGGGTGGTATGAAAGTTTGAAACTCGGAATTACGGGTTGGAGCTGAACGGAGGTATTGTCGTTCGTTGGCGCAATCTTTGGTGTTTGCAAGGAGAAGGCACAAACGCTTGCTTCCGATCGGATGGAAAGGACGTCCAGCAAACAGCAGGCCTTGGCGAGCACGTGGAAGGAATCATGCGTTAGCAACTTATTCACTTCACCTCACGCCGGTAGCTCTGGTCTTGTCGGACGGTGGGACTTCTTCACCCACAATCACGTCGCCTGCCCTGTCCTGCTCCTTTGCCTCAATCTCGGACTCCTCCTCACCAGCCTTAGCATTCTCCAGCTCGCGATACTTTCGCTTCGACTTCTTGCTCGCACTCGCTTTCTTCTTGCGATCCCTCTCCGCCTTCAAGGCTGTCCGGCTTCGTGGTCCCTTCTCCATCTCTTCTAGCCTGTCGCCCAAAATCCGTCTCGCCAACTTCCTGTTCTGTGCACGGCTTCGGGTCTCTTGACACTTCACCACGATTCCTGTCGGCAAGTGTTTCAACTGCACAGCTGATGAAGTCTTGTTGATCTTTTGTCCACCTGGTCCGCTGCCCTTGAGGAACGCCTCTGTGATGTCCGACTCAACGATGACCACTCGAGGTGGGAGAGGCTTCTCGAGGAACGCATGATAGATACTGAAGGAGCGCGCAATGCGCCAATAGATAGACCCTACATTGGCCTTGCTGCACAGTCTCCGAGCAAACATTGTGGTGCGCATTTCAAAGCAGGTCGTCGATCAGAGGAGTTGTGAAGCTTTGGGTGAGATGCAAAATTGACGTCATAGCGCGGCTGTTTCGCGCCAAAGATTGACTTGGCAGACGCGTCTCCCAGAGATGACACTTCACGTCTCGACATCCTATGCACCAGCAATGGAGTCAGAATGGCGCGGCGACATCGCCTTGGGGGGAGGCGAGACGCTGAGAAGTACGTCTGAAGTGTATACTCCTGCGTATAAGAGACTGACTGAGCGCGAAAGACATATTTCTTCAATCCAATACCCAAGAATGCCTTCCGTCAGGTACATCATTACGATTCTTATCCCTCGTCGAGGTTGAACGAGTTCCATTGTATCTATCGATCGGGAAAGCACTATCTGTTTCAACGACGGAGAGCGGCACACAGTCGTGGTTCTCAAACATACTATCTGGGAACAGCAACGGAGAAGAGACAGCGTGGTGGCAGAGCGCCAGAACAGACTCTCCGTTGGGAATACTGTTTGCAGTAGACAACGAGAAGCCTGCACCACAGGCTCTGGTCGGACGGAAAGTGACAGAGCTATTGTTCTACGCAGCCCGAGATGCTCCTTCATATCAGCAAGCGCCACTCTCGCCGCCAAAGTCTTCCCCGGAGAGCTCTGGAGACGAGCCGTCCCCTCAACTACGACTTCATGCTCTTCCACTTTGCTCTGGGCTTCATGTCAGCGAGCTCACTCCTCCTCCGTCTCCGGGTTGCGAAGCAGATGATGTCGTGCCCAAGTTCCTTGCATCTCCGTGCAAACCTGCGGAGGTTATAAACCGGCCACCAGTCAGGAAGCGAAAGAGCGCGACTGATGCTTTCGACGAGGCGACGGAGCGCAAACGGAAAGCTCGGGGACAAGGCGGTGGAGGTGTAGCAGCAGCTGCCGCATCGGGAATGAGTCACGACAACGTCTCGCTTCCGAGCCTCAAGCATCGCAGGTCGATCAGCAACACACATTCCGTGCCGTTGCAAAGTCGACCACTATCGAGGTCACCGAGTATAGCCTCTAATAACTCCTTCGGACCTAGAGAGCCGTCCGTCCCCGCCGCAAATAGGAAGTCTACACTTTCGCGCGTGCAAAGTGTTCCGGTCGCCATAGAGAGCTTGCCACCCTCCATCGAGCAGAAGAACAAAGACTACATCGCCAAGGTAGTCATGGCCGGAATGCGTCTGTACGGTCTGGTCCAGGCAAAACCCCGCAAATCGCGCGCGAACTCGGCTGCGGCCTCTCCAGCGCTCGACACGTCGTTTGAAGATCTGGAAACCGAGCGCAAGCATTCCGAGGAGTACAAGCTGATCTACCACCAAGCTTTCAAGGGAACATGTTTGGCATTCCGGAAGCAAATCTCGGACTCTTCTCTGCAAATCTACACCGAAGCACTGAGGGCGACCGTCGATAGACTTCTGGCAGTATTCTGTAACGACCCGCTTACGCTGAACGCAGAGGAAGAGGACGACAAGTTCACGCCAGGTGGGAGGAAGTTATTCGGCTCTTCAGCTTTGCCAGGCTCGGAGAAAGGAAACCCTTTCGTCAACGCATTCATGAACAATGACAGCAAGTCTAATACACCCTGCTTGAGCAAGACTGCGGAGCGAGATAAGTTCCTTTCGTAGCTGAAGAAATGATCATCTTCAAGGACGTCCTTGCGCGAGGGACTGAGTCAACAGGCTACGTCAAATCCAGTGTTCGAACCGTGAGCTTCTGTCTGGCAGCCACAGATCTCTTGAAAACCGCTCGAATTGCACCACCCAAGTCGGACTCCGGTGGCTCGGATTGTGCAGTCTGCGCAGAGAACAGAGATATGCATGTCAATACTTTCTTTCATTCTCCGGCTTAGACTATACAATCTAAGCCATCGGAGTTCAAGTCGCATGGTGCAAAATTTGTCTCTACGGCACGCGTACGAGCATTGTCCTGCACGTCCGGTATTTAGTGGGAAGACCGCCTCCGTCCACATACACACAGGGAACCATTTACATTGGATCGTACGGTGATGCCTCTTGAAGAAATGCGATAGATTATCATTACCATATTTTCCACTCTCATCGCCTAGGAGGAATAGCAAACCGATCGTCATCATCACCCAATTCGTCCGAGTCCCAGTCGTCCTCTTCATCATTTCGTGCCATTTCCAAGAAGCGTCCAAGCTCAAGCTGCACCCAGTCCTGATCGCCTTGGCCATTACCGGCAGGCTGCGCCAGTCGTGGTCGAGCACGACCATCGGCATCTCCGCGACCACCACCCACACCGCGGAGACCACGCCCTCGTCCACGGCCACGTTCGTGGTTCTGTACTGCGAGCGCGGGACCTTGGCCGCCGCCTGGGTGGGCTACGAAAGGATTGCGCTGTCTTCTGCCGCCACGCTGTGCAGGAACTGGTACATTCTCAGCCTCGTTCAGATGCACATGGCCCATCGCAACGACTAGCGGGTCTTGGACGACCGGAGGCTCCAGGGCAGCAGGGAGCAACGGAATGGCGCGTTCGTTCTCCTCCGCCTGAGCTTGAGCAGCCGCCTGCTCCGCCTCTGCCTCATCGGCCACTCTCGCCACTTCGATCGCCATCTGCTCCCACGCTCGACCACCACCAAACCCACGCCCATCCTCCGGTCCTTGGCCCTCATCACCTTCTTCTAACTCCCACAGGCGCTGGTAGCAAGGAGAGCCTCCTTTGTTAAAATGCTGGTATGGATTCTGGCTATCCAACCACGAACCGCAGAGATAGCAGAAGTGGGTGTTGCAGTTGAAGCAATTCATATGGTTGCAGCCCATGGTCTTCTGTACTGGCGCATTGCAGTACGGGCAGGGCGAGGTGTTCAAACGGATATAGTCGTAGCTCGCCTTCTCTTCCGCGGAAAGCTCGCTTGGGTCGCGAGGGTAACAGCGGGCGAAAGGTCCATGCCATCCCGCGTAGCAGACTTTACAGAATGCATACGTGCATTTCTCACATACCGCAAGTCTATCGTTCGGGTCTGGCGGGATATTACCCTTGTTGGTGGTTGATGCAGCGTCGTTCACCTCCGATTTGAGAGCGCCGTTCTCAACATCGCTGTCCACGTCTGAGGCGACTTCGTCCGCGATGTATGCCGTGAGATCCGCTGGAATGGGCTTGTATTTAGGATTCTTGGCCGGACCCTGGCACCAAGGTCTTGGGCAGTAAATTGTTGTCTTATCGGCTTCCAGCTTCTTCTTCCGCTTCATCTCAACATATCTCCTCACGACACTTTCCTCCACGCCCATGGCCAAAAGCTCTCGAGGATGGACGGTGCGCTCGGTCTTCCGCTTTCGCATCTTCCCATTCGCACCCATCTTCTCGGCAGCACAACCTGGCTCCAAGCACTTCACTTGCGCCACATCCCCCTCCTTGATCGCGTTGTTGTAGACATCAGTCAAGCATGACCGGCAGAAAACGTGATGACAGCGTTTCATGCGGTAGCATTTGGAGCCCTTCTTTGGATCGAGGCAGATTCCGCAGTCATACGTTCCCGCATCAAAACTTTCTTGTGTCGTCCTGTTGTCGAATTCAACCAAACCCGGTTCCTGCGTGACTGGCAGTACCATGCATCCTTCCGGGCCTTGATCGAGATCAAAGCCACGCTCTGCCGCCTGTTGGACATGATCTATGTAGGCAAAGAGAATCTGACATTTCCCATACTCTTCCCAAAGATTCGCAGCCTCCCTCTCCAGCTCCATCAACTTCTCTTTCGGCAGCCAATCCAGGTGACTCGATAGTCTGACCGTTGGCGGAGCTGCATCAGGATATGTCGTGGGCAGTGTCACCAGCAGCGTGAGTGGCGGCATGTGAGAGAATAAGATATCATGCTCGATGTAGGCGACAGCGTTGGCGTAGCTCGTCGGCGCATCACCATTTACGGTCGAGGCAGTCGGAACAAATCGAACAAGAAGTGGATTCGTGGGCGCTACGGGCAGTTCGAGGGTCGCAGTAAATGCATCGCTTGGATCGAGGACGAGCTCGGGGTATATGGCAGCCAGAGATCCCAACTCCTCCTCCCGTTCATCATCGTTAGCAGCAGCCATGGCTTCGAAGTTGAGTCCGTAGTGTTGTAAGTTCCAGCGGACCCGGAAGCCAGTGCTATAAAGGGAGCATCGGTATGTTTGTGTATCTGACCCGCAGTTGCAGGTCTCGTCGCCTGTCTGTGAAGTGGTGACTCTGAAAGAGGTTCCGGTAGCTTCTGCAGTGGCAACATGTGAAGAGTGGAGTGAACCTCTAAGAAAGCGTAAGAGCGATGACGCTAGGTCGCTGCTGACTCAATTCACCTGTCGCCGGACTCCGGTCCGCTTGGACATCACGTTGTCTTGACTTGGACCATCTTCTAGCAATATGTCTTTGAAGTCTACACCCACGGTCACGATCGTCCTCATTATTGTGCACTAGCATGTCCTGGCATAAGGTAGCCATGCAAACACCCTGCGGCAATAGACGGACCTGCCTCCGTCTCCACGATCTTGAGCCAAATTAGCTAAACTTTATGACGTGCAAGTCTACCTCACTTCGTCTTCGTACTCCCTCCTGCTCTCACAGTGCATCGATCCAAGCTGTCCGCTTCGCCGCTCACGCTCATCATGGAAGCCCCTCCTCTTGCCTCCCTCTCCCTTACGCACGTCAACTACGATCCCACCGACCGAGTCGCCTGGCTATGCGCCCACCTCGCCCTGGTACCACAAGCATTAGTGATCACATACACGGCATTAACATGGAGCACAAGGGAGATTGAGATCTTCTTGATGTTCGCCGGTCAGATGGGATGTGAGGCTTTGAATTGGATACTCAAGCGCTACTTCAAAGAGCAGCGGCCGACACGTGAGTGAAAAAAGGAGTTAACGCGGTGTGATATCATGGACTCAGCTCTGACGTTGCAGTGTAGAAATTGTGGGCAAAGGCTATGGTATGCCGTCTTCCCATGCTCAATTCGTGGCCTTCTTCGCGACGTACCTCACGCTCTTCCTCACGCTCTTCCTGCTGTTCCGACACGACCCGCACAACCACCCGCATGCTTCTAGCACACATATCCCGATCCCATTGTGGCAGCGCATTGGCACCGCTCTGGCTGCGATTGGAGGTGCAGCGGCTGTGGCGCTGAGCAGGACATATCTCAACTACCACTCCCCCAAGCAGATCAACGTGGGGTGTCTCGTTGGTGTCGCATGCGGCGTCGGGTGGTTCGTTGTGACGAGCATTGCTAGACGCAGTGGTCTTGTGCATAGGATGCTCGAGCTTCCGCCGTTGCGGTGGGCACGTATGAGAGACTTGGTCGTCAGCGAAAGCCTGGAAGATGCTGGCTGGGAGAGGTGGCAGCAGATTGTTAAGCGCAGGACAGCGAGTGCAAAGAAGCGTAAATGATCCGCTGCGAGAAGCTTGACTGAGGAGGGTCGAGCGGCACTGGAATCATTTGAATCTTGATGGCAACGACCTCACCATCGATCTTGAAAGCCTCGTGGCGCCCGCGAAATTCTGATTGGACTTGCGTCCCTTCCAGCATCGTAGACTGGGCCATCTGACTCCTTTCTAACGGCATCTTCGCCCACATGGCGAAGGCAGCTGATTAGGCAAGCAGTTCTGCCGGCAAAGATAGCATCACAAGTGAGATCGGAATTGCTCTGTTAGGATGATGTCCTGGCAAGAGTGTGTCTCGAGTAGTACGATGGACTGGCGTGCTAGCGAGAGCACTTGCAGCTTGGCCAGGAGGAGAACCCTAGGGTGGGCGCCATTATTGATTGATGGTCCCTTGTGAAGTCAGCCGAGAAGATCGATCACATCGCGGCAGAGCTTCGTTCAGGAATGATGCTCCCGCATGCCTTTGATACAACGCAGATCTGACAGCATGTGATGACTGCCTCTGTCACTCACGGAGCTACAGAAACACAAAGATGCCTACTGGGCGATGCCTCCTGTCAAAGAGTACTTGCACATGCCATATGTGCGCTTCCACCCCCGTGCGCGCGCGTATGGCTCTGTTCAACTCCTCATGCGAACCTCACCCCCAAATCACCTTCGTCGACCGTTTCACGATGCACGGAAAAAGAAAGATGTTTCGGGAAGAGACCGGGGGCACTCCTTCGCCTAGCAACGTCCAGCGGGAGCGCCCTTTTGCGGATCACCGCGAGACACCGATGCAGTCACCGGTGTCTGTTTGTCGGGGGCTTGGCGGCGCTTGTTTTGAATCTGAGCGCGCAGTACACCAACTCAGCGAGACACTTCCACCCTCCGGACGACATCGCCAGTTTCTGCCCGCCCGCCTGCCAACTGCACTTGTTATTCCTGTTCAGCATTGCTGGTCTTTGGCCATCACTGACAACCGTACTGACACGTGAATATCAGAACTTCAGACTTTGCAGCACCGCCGAACTCGAATTTCGCGCGCCCGACGAGCGACAAGATGAAGCGCCACCGCGCAGAGAGCCCGTCCGACCTGGACTGTCTGCCGGGCGACGATGACATCCGAAGCGATACTCTCCACAATCAAACTCATCTCTCCATTCCGCAAGGCAGCCACCACTTTGCTTTGACGGAGGACGCGGTTGAAGAACTTGTGAGCGGCTTCATGAAGACGCACAACAAGTGCAAGGCTGCCGGATATCGCAGCAATGAGATCAATGGAATCGTCGCCGCGCTCGAGCCCGAGCGCAAGCCTTCGGAACAGTACCCACCTGCGCTTCCTGTCTCCCTGTACGGGCGTATTGGGAACGGAAAGTCATTAACTATCAGCTGCATTCTTGATACGCCAAACATCTCTGCTGACAGCGATGGCGTGCACCGCGGCACTTTGCTGGTGCACGAGTTCTCCACCTCCGGACCGTGGCAAACCACCAAGTTCGAGGTGAACTCTCGCTACCATCCTCTGGCAAAGATCTCCGACAAGGTCAAGGGATTGTGTCAAGACATCTTCGCCCATTTGATGTGCAACGAGTCGCCCAACACTCGGGACGAGTCAGATCACGACGAGAATGCCGACAAGCAACTAGCATACGACGAGGCCCTCAGCTACTTTCGTACTCTCCTTTGCGGCACGAAATTCTTCAACACTTTTGAGCAGCTGGAGAACTCGTTCATCAACCAGTACCACCGACAGAAGGCAAAATTTGCGCCGAGTGGTGCACAAGAGGTCTCTTCCACCGAGACAGCCAAGAAAATGATGGACAACATCACGGAGTTGATGCGTGGTCGGAAGCTGGTCAATGGTATCGAGGAACGCACGGCAGACACAAGTGAAGGGCTGTCAGATGCTCTGGCCGCAGTGTCGGCCACCGGCAATGCTGAAGGTCCTCAGGTCTGGCCCCTCATCTCCAAGGTCGAAGTGCACAGTGACCTGCCGTTCCTCAAGGGCGTCGTCATCGCCGACACTCCGGGAATTATGGACAGCAACAAGGCGGTCGTCGAGGGTACGATGGCCTATATTAGCCAGGGAGGTCATGTACTCATCGTCATGCCCATTGAGCGCTGCGGCGAAGACAGTGACTTGGATGACATCTTGAAACTCATGTGCCGCTTGAACAAACAGGATCAGACCATTGTTGTTCTGACCAAGATTGACTTGATCAACGACATCACTCCCGACACGCGGACAACTCTGACGCCAAAGCACGCCGCCCAGATGCTTGCAGTGGAGGAGCAGATCGAAGCTCTAGAAACAGAGCAAGAGGAGCTCCGGTCGCGCACCAAGCATCTGCTACCGCACCTGGGGCAACAGCCCGCAGCTCTCACAGAGTACCTTGCAAAGATCGAGCGCACAAATCAGATGCCAATCCTGATCTCTCAAGCCGAAAACCGCATCAAGCAGATATTGGTCGAGGATCGAAACCTCAAAGCAAAGGCCAGCCTCGCGGGTAAATTCAAAAAGCTCATGAGCTCAAACGACGCTCCCGATCTTCCTGTGCACTGCGTTTCCGGCAGCGAGTATAAGAAGTATTCTCTGCCACAGAACGGCAAGAATTCCCCATGGCTTACGAAGGAAGGAACCGGCATCCCTGAGCTCCAGCGAATGCTCCTGCGTCTGCCCGCAGCCAAGAAGCTTGTCGCTCTGCAACTCGTCTGCCAATACAAGCTGCCAACGCATTTCCGGAACATCATTGCGGCATTGGAGAAGCATGAGCTGAAAGCGCACGGTGTCGATATAGCTCAATTCCGCTCTCGCATAATAGCAGTTTGGAAGACGAACTGCAAGTTCATCCTCAACTACCTCGAAGCCGAAATGAAGACTGCCTTTCACGAAGAAGTCGCGCTCTGCTTCCGACAACTGTCTGTCAGCGGATCTTGGGGTACACAGGCCAAAAAACTCATCGATCGCTGGGGTAAGCTCCATTCTGCCACTTTCAGAGCAGTCTGTAAGAAGTCTGGTACATTCCGGCCCAAGAACGCGGCCAGCGTGATCGATTGGAACGGGGACATTGAAGATGCCTTCATTCCCAAAGTCGTGCCTAGCTTCGCTGCTCTAGACCATCGCACAAACTCTGTCAAGCGCACCACTAAGGCGGCCCTCGTACAGATGAAGGAGGAGCTGTCCCAACTTATGAAGGAGAACAAGTACCGGAACCTGCAAACGAAAGACGGCTTCCTTTTGCTCGTGAACAAAGCAATCGACCACATGATCCGGCGCTGCTCCACACTGCTCCATAATCTCTCCCGCGACTTTCGCTCGATTTCCTTGAACACCACGACAGGAGAGGTTGCGATCGACTCATATGTCTCGCGGGCCATGCAGGAGAGTTACGACACTGCCGGCGCCGTTGCTGCCGACGTTGCAAGTGCGAAGTATGCGAAGAAGACTCAAGGCGGCAGAGCTCATCGTGTCCGCGTCGACATCATTCGCGACGGACTATTCGGCACTGCGGCGGATCCTGCAAACAAAAAGGCCGCGGTCGATAGTGTGGCAGAAGCTGTGGTTAAGCTTGCGCGAAGCGATTTCAGAACAAAGGTCGAACAGGCCCGCAGCAATCTTGAGGAGTATCTCAATGAGGCTTTGGAGACCATCACGACTAGTTTTGACTCTCGCTGGACCGTGACTGCTATGCCAGTTTCCAAGGATGCGAAGCACATGAAGATCCTCCTTGGCGCAGCGCGTGAAGCGATGCAGCAGCTCGATGGTCCGATCAAGGGCCACCTTGATGCCTGTCAGGCGTACCTGGAGTCAGCGGGGCAGGAGGAGGACACTGAGGCGGCGTGAAGTGGGAATTGACGTAGTCCAAAAGAGAAGCGCATCATACCATGACGGACTGCCTGATGAACGAGGAATGGTGGGATGGGATACACTGCATGGCCCCAGACGGGAGTGCACAAAAGCGACTGAGAGTTTGAATTTGTCTTGCGGATATTTTGGGAAGAATGGGAGAGCGAAGAGCACGATGGAAAAACACTTTGCATGGCTCCCCCATGTTGTGCATGAAAGATGTTTGAGATTTTGATTCACCTTGGATCGATTCGGAAGGCGACTTTCAGCTGGGACTTGCGGTCTCTAGCAATTCTGAATGAGATAGCAGTACTCAGACGGCCTTCAATCGAACGTTGCGATCTGCCATCGGTAGCCACTGTGGTCAATGTGAAATGTCCTTCCAAGATACAGAACATATGAGCAAAAGCCAACCGCGTGTCATGCTCATGCTCATAGCGGTATCAGTCAAGGGCAGATGCCACTGCCAGGAGCTCGCGTGCTTGAAGGCGATGCAACGAACACTTTGTCATGTGATACGGAGTCGAAGGGACCTTTGTCCTCATTCGCAAGGCCGTCCTTCCGGAAGCATTTGTCTATCATGGCAACCAAAGAATTTACCGATCGCAATAGACGGCTGGGAACAAGAGAGCAAGGCCCTTTTTGGACGCATTAAGAGAGGATTTGTAAATGTGTATCCAATGTCTCTGGATGGACGGCAGATCGCAGCAGTCGGAATGTCCTCTGATTGCCTTGGCCGGCTTGGAGCCATAGGGAGAGCATGGATCGGGTCACTTGAGAAGAGGCAATCTACTCCTTATCGAAGCGTGTTCACGATGTGAATTTAGTTGAGAAGACGGTCTGAATCAGGTCACCCGACGAAAGGCGACCTGTTCCACATCGCGGTGTGCCCGAGATGAAACCAATCACTTCCATTGGCAAGCGCTGTGCATCTCTGACTGACACTCGTCGACTCTGGCCGTGGCTTCTTCACGTGGCAGGTCGGAATGGAAGGGATCGATATCAAGACTGACCGTGCCTCGATCTGTCGATGCTGAGATACCTTGCCATCCGCGGAGAAGTCAGTAGGACGTTGCTCTACGAAATCCGGGAGCATGTCGACATTGAGTGAGATCAAGCTCACTTGAGCTGCTGCGCCGAGTGAAGCAGGCTGCAGAGATGACTGCTTCTCAATGGGGCCCCCATTCTTGCTTCGAAATCCTGTGACAAGCTCGCGAATCTCTCACATATTTGTGCTGCGAGACTTCTGGGGCCTTGCTGGTGGTCATCGTTGTATGTGATGTCCCAGGTTCGCCGCGGAGGTGCCACGAAGTCTTGGCGCGACTACGCATCGCGCCATGGACCATCGGTAGCACATCGTCGAAACTCCTCACTCAATCAAACCAGTCAACATGCAGCGAGCGGCGGCGGTCGCACCGCCGCGGCGGCGGTCGCCCCGCCGACGGGCCAGCACCTTTATGCGTACTGCCATGTCAAGACCAACCAGGTCCTCTACTCCTTGTCAAGAAACCTCAATGTGAGTTTGCAATATGCCATTGACTCCCGCAGGATCCTCTAACAGACTCTCCAAGAACTCCCACTTGAAGCAATTACCCGACGTCGGCGCCAACTACACACCTCCGAAACTACGAAAAGATCACTGGCGGCCACTCTTCGCCGTCAGCTTTCCACCCACCGAAGATGCACGATTACAGAAAGTCGACATGATGCGAAGCCTGCGGGAGTACCGTATACTACACGAACTATACTGGGAACCTTCAGACGAGATGAGCCGGCCAACATCACAGAAGAAGATCGACGAAATGCAGAAGAAGCTGGACGATCGGGGTGGGAGCAAGCAAGAGACGGTCTACGACATCGTCGCGAGGGAGAAGAAGAAGATGCGGGTCAAGATGGTCATGGATCAAAAGGCAAACTCAATTGCGGATCTGGCTGCGACACTGCTGAAGCAGGACGAGGAGGGTGCTAGGTTGAAGGAAGCGGAGGATATTCGGATCGCCGCAGAGAGGGAGAAGGACATATCGGACATGATTAGATTGGCGCAGGACAAGCCCAAGGGTGAACTTCTGAGCCGACTGCAATTCACGGCGAACACGCTCCGCGAGAAGATCGCATCACTACCGGCGGGCGCGGAGAAGAAAGCTCTCCGAGGCAATTTGAGATTGAAGAATCTCGAAATCCAGAGGAAACATTACGCGCAGAAGCAAGTCAAGATTTTAAGGGAAGCACGGGCCGAACAGGTGGAGGAAGAGAGGGCAGTACGGGCTGCCATTCAGGCTGAGGCGGAGGCGGAGGCGGAGGCGGAGAGAGTAGAGAACGTGGTCGAAGATTGGTCGGAGGAAGACATTGCCTATCTTCGAGAGAACTTGCCAGTCTTTCCAGAGAACTTGAGGCTCTCCAAAGTCAACGAGCACAAGTCGCCGGCCAAAACTCGCTTCACTGCGGACGGAGTAACCGTGAGGTGGGCAAACACTGGAGACGCCGAGTTTGCTGCAGAATGGCCGACGGGCGTAGCGCTTGAACCTCTGGGCATCACGCGATACAGCCATCCAAAATTGCCTGATACGCCCGACGAACCCGAATTCGAGCCTGTGACCGATGTCGCGAAGTTTAAGGCATTGCAGTGGCCGAAGCGCAAGGAGAATTGGGAGCTTCATCCTAGCATCGCCGACGAGGTCGCGGCTCGGAGGGCGCAAATGGGTCTGGAGGAAGATCCGGAGGTGGTCAATAAATTCAGACTTGCTGAAGCTCGACCCGAGGTATCGGCTGTCGGGGCAGAGGTGGCAGAGCTTGAAGAGGGCGCGCAGATGGAGGAGAGTGTGGAACTCGACTCAGCGACGAGGATTGAGGAAGGCATGGAAGATGCTGAACTCAAGGAGCACGACGTCCTGGTGAAGCCCACGTTGTCAATACACGAAAGACGAACAGCCATTGCTCGCATGCACGAGCGTGCGCTCAAGGCTGCCGAGAAGAAGGCTAAGGCTGACCGCAAGCGACGAAGGGCTTTGAGAATCAACATGAATGCGAGGAGAGCCAAGGCCGCTGCGAAGCAGGGCCGAGGGAATATTGATTCATCGACAATACCGACTGGGCCACCGTCGGGCGGAGGAGCGGAAGTCAGGGATTCATAGAGATTGTAGCAAGAGGTAAGCAATACGCGACTGCTTATGCCGCTGTTGGCCATAACAGAAAGGATTGTACATTAAGATACTGTGTATCACTTCACGTTTCAAAAGTCTGGTTCAAGGGCAACGACAGTCGTTCGTGTTCAGATTTGTATGGCGTCGGTCCCGCCGGTGCTCGATATCAAGGGGGCCTGCAAAGCCAATTGAGCAACTCCAACGCTCCATCGCCCTCTGGAAAGTCATGCCAACGTGAGCAAGATAAGCATGATCGAAGTCGCCAACGACGTCAAGCAATTGCCGAAAACATGCACACCGAAATGATTCCTCCTCGATTGCCATTCCGTTGACGGGACCGTCCGTGTTGCAAACGAAGCGCACGGGAGCAAACACTGCTTGAACCGCCCGTGCGGGTCCTCGCGCAGTCATGGGCATATCTTTGCATGTGACCTTGCTTGCAAGCTCTAAGGCAAGCTCAGGACCGTTCCAACACCGTCGTTGAAACTCTCGTAAACGCAACATCTTGACTTCCGCTCCGCACTCGAAACGAGGCGGCCCAACAGCACTTCACTTCGATCAAGGAGATTTGCTCCTCAGCCACCGCCATGCAGCGGGATCGCGCGTGGTACATGGAGCCGACCTCGCGGCACTTCAACCCCGACAGGTCGGCGAACCCGTTCGTAAACGGCGCGAGCACCTATCGCTTCGTAAGTCGCCGACGGCATTGTTCAAACAAAGTCATCGTGCGCGCGGTGACTGACAGTCCATACAGGTTCTGGGAGACCCACTCTGCGTCTTGTGCGGAAAGACGGGCCACCTTAACCGCGAATGCAACGCCAAAGGCACAAGCGAAGAACTCCTTCCCGACGAACAGAAATTCCTCTGGAAGCTGGTCATTGACGAGCAGAATCGCGTCAAGGCCGCACGCGGTCTGCAACGTACACAACCGACCATGGCACTGGCTCCTGGGAACGAGACGATTCAGCGGGCGCCTGTGAGGACTGGTCGACTGCCGGGAGAGAATGCGCATCATGACAAGGGCGTGTTTCGGCCGTATGTGAGACCGGTGGAAGAGTTTGGGCGAACGAGCGTTCCCAGAGAATGGACGCCTGCGCCCAGACAGGAGTGCCCAAGAGATCGTCTGCCCGAAGAGTCGTTGCCTGGAAGATACTCGTCCTACTCACCGGCTGCGCCAATGTCGCAGCAACGCAGGCAACATCCACAAGAGCGATACGCTTCGAGAGACCACTACACACCAGCAGAATATCCTCCGACAGATCGATACGCACCACCAAACCATGGTCGAAGAGATTTCTCCGACAGAGGCTCCCGCGATATTCGATACGAAGACGCCTACCACCGGCATGAATCTCGACCACCGCCAGAGTACGAGCGTCGGAGTGAGGTTCGATATCTGCTACCAGCGGAGGACATTCATTACCGAAAGCGCAAATTTGATGAAGAGATCCTCTCAAGACAAGCACCCGGCTTCCGTGGTGGACACGGCGGACGTCGAAGTCGGGAGCGCGAAGGTGAAGTCAAAGTCGAGCCAGCTGGTCCGCCTGCTTACATAACCAATCCTTCAACTCCAGTCAGTACTACGGGCAAGAACGACGCCGCCAAGGAGCAGAAGACGACGACGACGACGACGACATTCGCCCCATTGCCAACACTCCCTCCCTCCAATCCGAATCTCATTCCCCTCGGCATGGGCGCCGCAAAGAGAATGTCAAACGGAGAGCCCAAGATCGTCGGTCCACATCCATCCACCATTCGCGTATCGGCGCCATACATCACCCAGTCGGCCGTCGAGAAGCGTCTTCAACCTCCCGGACTCGACGTACAGGAGAGGAATGCAGCAGCGGCGCGTGAAGATCAGTTCTGTCTACAAGGAGTCACCTGGCTGGATAATGTCCGGCGAGCACTGCAGCTTCCCATCAGGACATTCACGACTGCTTGCGTCTACTACCACAAATTCCGACTGGCACACCCCACGAGCGAGTATAGTTGGTCGGATGCTGCGGCGGCGAGTCTGCTCACGAGTTGCAAGAATGAGGATACCTTGAAGAAGAGCAAGGATATTTTGGCGGCGGCGTATAATATGAAGCAGTTGTCGAGCCATGAGCAGGTTGGGACGGACGATCCCATGTTTGATGGACCGAGCAGAGCAGTGGTGGGAGTGGAGAGGTTGATACTGGAGAGCGGTGCGTTCGATTTCCGCAGTCGGTCGCCTCATCAGGTGCTGGTCAAGATCTGCAAGAGCTTGCCTCCGAGTGAGGACCTTCGGAGTGTTGCACAACTGGCGTGGACGGTCCTCACAGATTTGCATCGCACTTTCGCGCCATTGAAGCACACCAGCGCTACTCTGTCATTGGCAAGTCTTGAAATCGCAGTGTACTTCAGCACAGCCGCATCCGAGCGCAAGACCTGCACAGTACACAATGACCTCCAAGCCCTCAACATCTCCCAATGGCACACCACCCGAGCGGAAATAATGGAAACCCTCCTCGATGCTCTGGATCTCTACACTCACCACACAGTCGCCACAATCCTCGGTCCGAAGTACTCCCTCGACGACCTCCTCCGCATCCGCCTCACCCTCAACAAAGAATGTTCCGAATCGAACCTCCCACGCCACACCAGCATCCAACCGCCTACCTCCCCCGACAACTCCAACGGGGGTACAGCCTCCACCCTCCGCGTCGCCAACGGCCACCCCACCCCCGTCTCCCCTCCCCAACCTGGCACCCAACCCCCACAGCAACAACCCACTTCAGGACCCTTCCAACCCGAACCCGAGGGCGGCGGTACACTCCGCTTTATGCTCAACCCCCAACGCGCCGTGGACGAAAGAGCGGAAGTGGCGCGCCACCACATCGAAGAATGGGAAGAATATGAAGAAGAAATCGAAGTCCCCATCCCTCGGAACCGATCTCGCGAGCGGAATGGAAGTGATCGTCATCATCTCCCTGATCGCCCGGGTCGTGAACGGGATGGGAGATCGAGGGAACTCGATGATCGGAGGAGTGAGCGGGAAGGTTCGTCGAGAGCACCGCTTGCAGGGAGGGAATTGGAGAGGGAGAGATTGAGGGAGAGGGAGAGGGAGGCGGAGAGGGAGAGGACGAGGTTGAGGGAGAGGGATAGGGAGAGGAGGTATGATGAGAGGAGGGGGCATGATGGGCATGGTCATGGTCATGGTGGTGGACATCGAGGTGGGAGGGATAGAAGGTTTGAGGAGAGGGGACCGTATGATGGTGGTGGTGGTGGTGGTGGGAGAAGAGGGCCGAGGCGTGATCGACGGTGATCGTCTTGGGACGATTATATGGCGACGACGCTTTGCAGGGAGGATGAGGAAGTTGGCGATTACCCTTGGAATTGCTGGGCTGGTAGCACAGCCTGGTTTTGAAAGCAAGAAGTGTGAAGTGTGGCTTTGATCAAATCCGTACGTAAGGTACCAAAAATCTCAAGTCTCCGTTTTCAAAGGTCGCACTGAATCTCTCGCAGCAAAAAGTGTCAAGTGCAGGAATCGTGATCGCCGTTCGCGCGGCATGTCCACTCGAATCAAACAATCCCAAACGCCTTTGGTGCAAAAGTCCCGAAAGTAAAAAAAAAACATCAAATCCGTCAACTTTTTCTTCGCAAGAACCTCCCCCAGCCCAAAGGCTCCCCCTCGAACCTCAAACCTCAAACCTCAAACCCTCAAAACCCCCCTTAACCCCTCGAAAAAAAAAACCTCACTCCCCCTCCTCCTCCTCCTCCCCGTCACTCTCAAAATCCCCATCCCTCACCCCGACCGGCGGCCCCGTCACCCCGGCCTGCACCATCAACTTCTTATACTGCCTCTTCAACACGCACCCG